>JAPVEC010000054.1:0-88600 GCA_028984105.1 Lavandula angustifolia | reverse complement strand
GGTCAGAAATTCTAAGAAATTACTCTGATCATACTGGGAGGTGGTCCTGAATGTGTGCTTATCGTTGGTAAATGTTTGAAATATGCCGAATCAACGCTCTTCTTTAGTTCAAACATAGTCTCGAACCACTTGTGGCCATTCAAATCATATTCGGGGACATGATGGCAAACCACCTGATCAAATTCATTCTGGCCACCATTCGTGACCATACCAATTCATCAATTCCAGGTTGAAATTCATCACCCCTCTAAAGACACTCTTAAAGCTTATCAACTCGCACATGATACGTCACATGCAAAATCTACGATGTGTGAGGGGTAATACCGCCGCAACCGCCTTATCAAAGTCGGATCTGGTCGTTATCAACAACTGATGCCGATCATCCATAAAGAGAAACTTTTGAAGAAGCCAACCATACGCTTCTTCACACTTCACCCGATAACAAGCCAAGACTGTGCACGCATTTCCCACCTGGTTATCCTCTTTCCGTAAAAGGGGCGGAAATATCATATTATACACTTGTAACAAATCAAAAAAAGGGATAAAAAGTTTATACAAAAAACACAAATATCCTTCTCACATCGTTGAAATTTACTACGCATCAATCATTGATAAACTTACGCATTCAAGCAGACCGAGATGAAAATGATTAAGAAAAACGTTAGGTAATATAAAACAAGATAGCAAAACTTACTGTTAGTCGTGTAAGTAGCATCAATGATACCAGCCGCACCTGAAAACGCTTATAGTTATTAACGGGAAACTACATCGCCCAAAATAACCGAGGGGTCAATTTTTTTCATCATTTATGGCTGTGTAATAAAAGGTGAATCCGTGTGATACCCCCGCCGGCTAAGCAAATCCCATCCAAAACAACAATCCTGGTATCCAATCCGACCGCGTATTCCCCGCAGACATCACGTGAGAAATTCCTGAACATCGTTACCAGGCAACCAATCTTGTCAAAACTACCGACTAACTCCTTAAATACAATTTCAAAGATCGGATTGGTCCAATACTGGTACCACGACAATTCAAAACAAAAACTCAAAGCGGGTGTAATCCATTTGCTTCATTCGCTTTCAAAATCAAGTTGGGCCTTTCGAGCAGAGGGTGAGTGTGGCTCAACTAAAGTGTTAAAGGCATTTTACAACCTTCTGATCCACAAAATCTAAAAACAACGCCGTGTTTACATCCAAACTTGACAACTCGCTCTTTCTTTTTTTCTTACTACCAAGCATCGCTACTTCAACGTTATCGAGAAATGGAAAATTGGTGACCTTTCACGGTTACATAACACATACCCATGCTTGATAATCAAAACGGAACACGAGATGTGCTCAAGCGCACATCAAATCCGCACAAACCAAAGGGGGATACTTTCGTAAAAACGAACACCATCATCCAAATGGTCGAATTTTCGACCAACATGCTGTTTAAGCTCAACGGGACATTACGATGTGACTATAACACATTTGGGGCATATCTATAATAAGACTCTTCAAAATCAATGAGATCCCACTGGGTAAAAAATGAAACAAAATTCAGACATTAATACAATCCGCATAATTTTTTTTTATTTAAAACAATCACAATGTGTGCGGGAATACATTGCCATAAATGTGCACTAAACATAATAAAGTGGGGGGAAAAGTCATAAATCTAACTTAAATCTACACATAACCGATGAAGCTCAAGGACAAATTGGGGATAAAGGTAGTATTAAATCCATGAAACAACAAAGGATATCTATCAAACCACTGAGACCGATTTGCTACTAACGAACACGCAAATTTAGTCATAGAGCACAATCGTATAAATTAATAAAACACCCAATTAAATTTTCGAATTATAATAAGATTATCAAAGTATAAATTACCCATATCCCTTCTAAAATGGTAGTGGGGAATTCCAAACGGGATGCAAACTTAAGATGTCCACAAGGGAAACGAATGAGAGAAAACAACCGGGTAATCGAATGCGGTAGAATTTTCTCATGAATTCTTAATGAACAATTTCCCGCTTAAAATACATTCTCGAGGAAGAGAGAGAAAATGTTGCTTACATCTTAAAATATAAGAGGAGAAAATACGGAATATACCCTTACCGAGTATTTTTTCCCCTTCAAAATTTGGATTAGTCAACATAACTCAATTTCAACCACATATCACGAAAACGAGATTCGCACTTGATTGTTTATTTCTCTTCATTAAGCAGCTGTGGTTCTCCAAAAGACTTCCGCATTCACTGTATATATATATATATATATATATATATATATATATATATATATATATATATATATATATGTATATATATATATATATATATTGTAAAACTAATAATGAATTAAGTATTAAATTTTGTATATATGTTTTCATGATTTTTTTCCATTTTATATTTTATTAAATAAAAATTATCATTTATTTAATTATAAATTTAATGAATTTAATTATTTTTCAATTCTATTTATCTAGAGTTTTTGCTCCAAATTATTCTTTAACCTCAAATAACAATTTATTAAGGGAGATTTTTTCCTCAAAGACATAAGTTATAAATTCTCCGTAGTTCTGGCAGTTCCTGCTTCAAGGAACTTCCTTCTAAACGCGCTGCAGGAAAACAGTGGTAGTTTCCATCGCTTAAACTCGAATTTCCAAATACTTAAAATATCAATTTTGAAATCATAAATTATGAAGTATAAGCTGTTTCAAACACCCTTATATTTGATAGAATTTTTTTTTTTAAAAAATTGAGTATTTCTGAACAAGGCAGTTGAAAGTTATAAGAAGAAGAAAGTATCCAAACATCAGATCCGGTCCATTTCAAAAGTCAATAAATCAAACCGCCTTCAGCCCTTCACAAATCAGTGAATCACATCAAAATTGAAATCGAATCTAAATCCAAATTCCACCAAATTTCCTTTGCTTCAATCTTCAATGGCGGGATTGGTCTGCTCTCCCCCTGAGCTCCTCCACCTTATCACCCAGCACCTTCCCACCTCGACCGACATCCTACGGTTCCGTTCCTCCGTCTGCTCCACCCCAGGCTGTTCCACCGCCCTCCTCGTCCACCGCTCGCTTCCCTACGCTCCCCAATTCCGGGATCTCTGACACCAGCCAGGGCTTCTACCTCCGGAAACGCACTGTCTATTCTCTCAAACCACCGATTCCGGATCATGCCTCGTGGATCAGTAAAATTGGATCGCGATAATCCGACCTGAATGCGTTTTCTTCACCCTCTCGATAGATCCCAATTCGAAACCCTTGCCGAGTGATTTCCCTAGGATTTTTAGTTTTCTCAATGTAAGGGGTTACAGAATTGGGGGAAGAGTACGCGCTGCAGTACATCAATTTCAGGCCGACGGCGAGAGTTCGATTGGAGAGGCTGGGAATCTCTTACATGGAAAAAGTCGCGGTTCTGAATAATGACGATGGCGGATTCTTGCTTCTGACAATCCACGTTTCTGGGAAATTGGTGGTGTACAAGTCCGGTGATGAGAAATGGAGGCTCATTGATGATTTGCGCTCGCCCTATGATGACGTGCATCCTCTGGGAAGGGAGGTTTTACGCGGTCGATAACACGGGGTAGGACTGTTCTTGTGAAATACCGAGGATTTGAATGTGAGTGTTGTTGCAAATTCTACTGGGGGTGGTGATAAGAAGTTTCTTGTGGATTTGGATGGTGAGTTGTTGTTGGTGGATATGTATTTGAGTGTTGAGCCAGCTGATGACTTTAGGTTTCAATGAGGGGCTCGAGATTTATGAGGAGTTCGATCGGTGCTATGAGCGAGAGGACTGTGAAGTTCAAGGTGTTTAGGCTGGATGGGGAGGTGGGAGTAAATGGGTAGAAGTGATTCGATTTGGGGGATAATATGGGGGGTGTTCTTGGGGGATAATTGTGCGCTTTCAGCCCTTCCAGCTACTTTGGGTGATGATAAGTGTAGTGCAATTTCATATTCTTTATGGACTGGGGGTATTCGAATAGGAGGATGATGGAGGGGCTTGAAGGATCAAGGTGGGGGGTGTTTGATTTGGAGAGGGGGAGTATTAAATGAATTGGTTGTCATGTTGGTTATTCCAATATGTTTTAGCCGCCTCCTGATTGGGTTTATTCTACAACATCTATAGAAGTAAGCTTTGTTTCATCAGATGGGATGTCAAATGCATGAATTTCATTACATGTTGGTTTATCATGTAGTGTTGCCTAATAGTATTGCTGTTGATTCTCTTAGTTTGGGTTCTTGAAATATTTCTTGTTGCAATATACATGAAGATGGTGAAATTCTCAATAGAAAAAGAAAGTTCAAGGAGGTGGTTTGGTTCATCTAATAGTGCTGAACATAGCTGAGAGTTTGTTCATTGTTGTTTGTGTGTTAAGCCTTTGTTTAGCTCCATTTAGTATTTGCTTCAAACACCAATAATTTTATATTTTTTGCGGTTTTATGAAAACGTAGTAGAAATCATAGTCTCTAGATGTAATTCCTCTGGCCTTCCTGTAAAATTGATATTAGCAAGTGGAGAAGAAACTCTTCCTTATCTTGAAGCTAGTTGACTGAATCTTTGTTCTCTTTCATTTCCTGCAGGCCGGGCTGAATCTAATGAATATTTGATGCTGGTAAGGGGACAAATAAATGGACTACGAAAAGATCAGTGGAGCATGTTGTTTTCTTGTTTCTATCACGCGTTCATTATCCACTCATGGATCCGAGGTTTTTTGGCTCCTAATATTGTCTTTCATGCTGATCTACCTATTAATTACTACTTTATAACTCTTCAAAGTTTCATTTTTTCTTTAGCTTTGGATTTTTTGTAGCATGAACGCTATAATGGTCAGAAATAATGCTCAAAAGTCATTTGTACTTATTCAGTTTAACCTAATTACAGTGTTCTTATGAGCTATTGATTTACTTTTCTCGAACTATTGGAATTATCTATTGCTGAAGTAGATCTATATATCTGAATATTGTGCTTTTGCTTGTGGCTTTTCCTTTCATTGTCGTCAATGCTAGTATGCTACCCTTGTCTCTTTGTTTATCTTCTGACTTTAATTCCGATCTAATGTATGCTTTGATTCATGGGGATATTAGTAATAGCTTAAACTTTTTTAAGTGATTAAATTAAGGAAAAGTTGGTAAAAGTGCCATTTATTGTATGATTTGGGGCTGCTGCTTTGGTAAAAACCGCCTAAAAGTTGAAAAAGTTTAAAAATATTTGTTTCGAAAAATTTATATCAGAGAAATTTTTTTCGCGATTTATAAATAAAACGCCAAATCGTAAACCTTATCTCGAAATTACAACAATGCCATTAGAGCCAGCTGTGTTTCTGTGAAAAATCAACTTAACCAACTTCAACTTATTCGACTTGACCAGAGAATTTTACGAATTTAAGTTATTGAAAACACTCAAAAACCGCTCTTTTCCTTAAATTGCTCTTATAAGTTGAATAATTCTAAGAGTTTGCAAACACCCACTCACTAATTTCTAATCTGCCAAAAATGAGGAGGATCAAGAACACCTGGGGTAGCATGTAGTCTTCCCTTCTGAATCACACATTCTCAAGGGATAAAATTATGTTTGATACAGTGTGAAATTGCTGTAGGCAGCAAAACACATTAAATATCAACAAGCTGTAGACCACCCAAGACACAGCTCTGCAATATAGAAACTGTGCAACTGCAGTGAATAAATAACCCTAACTTATCTTGTCAAGTGGTAAGAACATAGTCAAAACTTCAGGCAGGTAACTTCTAACTACTTATATACTACAGGATATAACACATCGCAGACTTGATCCCAGACCTGATATTCTGTTCCTCAGTCGCTGCTCTGAACGTCCCATGGAACTCTTCTAGAGCCGAGATTCCCAGCGTAGGGACCAGAGTTTATCCAGATTAGCAGGCACAACTTTGTCCAACTTATGATTTGGGACTTAATCTGGCCACTCTTGTTTAGTGGAGTTACAGTCCTTCTTGGGTTACTGGGCATGGGCGGGGATGAATAGAACGTTGGAGTCGCGAATGGAGTAAGCCGTAAGGCGTATGCTGAATAGAGAAGGGACTTGGTGACATCTTCCTTTGAACGTGGGAGACCCTTGGAACCTCCTCCCCCTACCGAAAACCGACATAGACTCTGCTGCAGCACACCGCCTTGTGGCATCATCCACAAACAAAACATCGTCTATCCTTGCTATTATGTTTGTTATGCCTAAACTCTCCATTACTCGAATAGCTTTCAAGAATCGAGGCCCAACATCCTGCAAGAGCAACCGAAAAGGTTAATCTTATGACAAATGGGGAATCACAAGATCAAATGAAAGGTCCAAAGGATAGCAAAAGCAAGATTTGATTAACCACCTTGTTGTACTGAATTTGCTCATGTCTAGTGCAGTTTGTGGGAGACCGGGAAAACGTAGTCTAAGGGCCTGCAGCAATGTTTCGGCCCTTTTGAGCCAAAAACAGGTTCTTATCCCCCTCAACAAAAACCCTTCACCTTGTCGCCCCATGACATCCGTTTAGACTTCGGATCAGTCGAGTGCTTCTTCTTCTTCTTTCATCTTCCAAACATATATAGCTGCCTCAACTCGATTTGCCACATCAAGTGTCTGATGCTCTGCTGACAAATCCAAGGAATCAAGAAGGCATTCTGGTGAGAACTGATCAGCTGTTACGTAGCGGTAGATGATATCAATACCCAAACAATCCCTTCTATTCTGCAGAATGATGTTTAGGAATCAAGAAACTGTTTAGTCAACTCAAAAACAACATCAAATATGGAGAATTATGACTCACCCTAGGCAATGTTTGAATATATGCTGTTGGACTTTCCATCTCAGCAAGAACATTGCCATTTATGGCCAATGCTGCTTTGAGTATCTGATTTGTGCAATCCTGCATTGTTGCAACCCTTCCTCAATTCTTCGGAGAGTCCCTTTCCTTGAACCTTAGGGCATGGAAGCCACCACTTCTCTTCCTCTCTAACTGAAGGCCTCCCAGACACCGAACCTGGTGAATAGTTATAGCAATCATCTACAACTACTCCACGATCAACATACCAAAAACTCTGTCTCACAAAAACCATCAAGAATACTTAACAACATCGCGTCTTGCTTCTTGAGTGCTGGCAGATTCATATACAAGTCAGATCGCGGTCTAGGGCCATCACCTCCTAGCACACCACCACCAAGAAATTGTTGTATTGAGGGAACAAGTTCCACCATCGAATCACTCACGACAAGAGCCATTCCATCTCTCTGCGCCACATTGCCTCTTTTGAGGAGGCATTGGCTCCAGCCTCCAGAGCTCCCCAAATACACTAGCTACAGTTACAAAAATAGCCAATATAAAACAACCAAAATGCGACAAGAGAAATACATAAAACTATTAGATGAATTTGAACAAAGAATTTAGTCAAATCTGTGTACGAAGTTAGGAAACTATACCAGACAGATTGGTGATAGCATTTGAAATGGCTAGTGCAGTACATACTCCTTTACCTCCTCCAGACATATCTTCACCCATGAAGAAGTTTAGCAAATCTTTCCTTCATCATCTCAATCTCTAAAATTCGGAAAACAAAAAGGTAAATATTCAAGGCGTTAAGATGGATTACATCATTCTTATGCAAACCACTGATTACAGAGCATTATAGGTAATAATTGTTTTACTAGCATACGTCTTTCTGCTGAATGCGAGAGTCTTGTCTATCATATCACCGAAGACAAAAAAAACGTATAGAATAAGCCGGGGAAATTAATAGGCACGGTGTAGATCGGTGAATCTGACATCATTATAAACTTCGAGAAAACTACTTTTCAGCAAAATCTACATCACAATCCCCAAAACTAGAACTCTGTTACTCTTAATTCCAAGTAGTAATAACTTTCGCTGACTAAATACTTCATAAATTCGCGCAAAATAGGTAAGCAGCGAGGACAAACCGGACGAATCAGAACCACGTTTGAGAGGCTTCTCATCCCAGACAACCACATCCTTGCCTCCGATAACAGGGAAATGAACGTCGGCGTCATCGACGCCGAACAGCTGGCGGCAAAAGGGGGAAAACCCCGCGGAACTCGACCGACGCCCGCACTCACCCTCTACTTCGCCATTTGAACTCTCAGACTCGCTGATGTCAGCGCTCAGGCTGTAACTCCCGCACCTCTCCTCACTGCCCTCCTCCGGATGACACACCTTCCCATCGAACCAAAAAGCTTGGAAGGAATAATAAAAATTGAGAGGGAAAAATGCAGAGATCTCAGATGCACATTACAGCCTATTCACAGATAGAGGGCAGGGTAGAGCTGCCAGTAGCTGCGAATTTGTGGCAGAAAAAAGTGGTGGTGAGGTGAGGGAGCGGAGATGGAGAGAGGAAAAGTTGAATCCGACAAGCTTAGAGGCTCTCTCTCTCTCAGTATGTATATTAGCCTATTGGTACACCTAACGTCCTGTCGATGCAATTCTGAGATAAAGTTCGTTAAAAGGGAAGGGGATAAGACCCGACGTTACTTATTAAGTAATTCGCATCTTACTAAAACCTGACGCCTCATTCGGACTCTAGGCCCACCAATCACGACAACGCCACAGCATATCGGGCATGACATGTTAACAAAAAATATTTTAATTTTAAAAAGCTGGTTTCCACCAATACACGCGACTGACGATCGTGACGCGACTCGCTTTTATCCCCACGTCGAATTCTAATTCACCATTTTTCGGCCAGATGACCTTCAGCCTTATCAAAGTGAAATTGTCATTTCTAATTGTTACGGTACAGCATGGGGATTCTGGAGTTTTCGCACCTGTCGCGGCAGTTTAGGAAAATAAATCAAATTTATTTATGTTGACCAAGCTGGTAAAGCCAGGGAAAAGGAAATCAATCATTAAACTACCAAGTGACCAATATAAACCAAGCTTTATTTGGATTTAACTTCGATTTCTTGTATTTCAACGTCTTTATATTGGTTTATGTTTTTTTAAAAAAATTAAACATAAAGATCTACAGTTGCTATTTGTAGTGCTCACTAATGTTCATATAGATATTATACAAATATTGTAATGTTCAAACCTATCATATTTCAATTAAGTTGTTCGAAATAGGCATATTTTAAGTCTTTTTGAATTGGTGAGAATAATTAACCAATAACCAGTCCCTGTACCTAACCAAGACATGCAATATTTTCACAAAAAGTATGGAAGCATATTAATGTAGTTGAAAATGTAAATGTTAAGTAATTTAAAAGAAAATGACATTTTTCTTATTTCCTTTTTGTTCGTGCAGTAAATATACAAAATAAAGTTTATCATTGAATATTAAAGGAGTGTTTAAAGTAGCTAAAACTTATTTATAAAAGATTGGAAAAAATGCTAAGCAAGTACTTTTATTCAAAATTAACAGTGATTTATCGAAAATAAATCGCTGAAAGTTGCATAACGCCAATAAAAAGTGCGGGAAATAAAGATTTGAAAATCCCGTGATGTTAGTAGCATTATTATTATTTTCTAAAATAAATATCCTTTTCATTTCAATAGTGTTATTAAATAATTATAATTTATAATGAACAAATAAAATGCAAAATTGTTCTTATTCTAGAATCATTTTTTTATTTTAATTTAAAGTGCTATGATACATAAAAACTCGAGAATAAATTTTCTATCTAATAAAAATCGCACATTACGCTTAATTATAAAATAAAAATTATGATTTTCATTTAAAGAAAATATTTTTAATTAATAAAATATAAATATCAATTGAGAAATTATATATATATATATATATATATTGTAAAAATCGAAAATCTTTATAAATAAATTTGTATGTCAAAATGAATTGTGACGCATTTTTGCACATATTTTTAAAATGAATATTTTTATTTTATATTTTTATTAAATAAAAATATATTAAATATAACTTTTGAATTTATTTATTTTTTGATTTTATGTAGAATTTTTGGTGAAGGTTACATTTGGGAATGAAACAAATTTATTGAGGGCAAAAAAAATCAAGCTGGGATGGTAGGTGAGTGTAAGTAATGTATTATCTTTATCTAACTTGCATGATTTCATGAATTTTGTAGAATAATTCTTGATTATTTATCAAAAGGTCAAAGCATGATAAATCTATAAAATTAATTTTGTTTTATAAAAGATCAGTTTTTATTTATATGATAAAGAGATTAATTTGTTCCATTAAACAAACTCACTTAAAGTCATACTTTTCTGTTGGGTAAGTAAAATTGATAGTATTTACAAATGTACGATCGTTGGGAATTCTCATTTACACACTAATAATTCGTACATTCACAAGCCATAAATGTTGGAGACAGTTTCTAATGTCATAAATTCATAATCATAAATGTTCTCTTTGGTCACACGAATCTTGTTACATGTCCACCCATTTCAATGCAATAACAGAAAGATCAAATTTATAATCTGAGAACACACCTTTGAATTTCATTAATATTTACTCAGATCGAGAAATAATCTTATCTAATAATAATCTGAAATATTGAATGACCTAAGATTTTTTGAAATTATTGAGGATTACAGTATGGGAATAAAATCTATAGTTCTTAGGGTCCAAATCTGAATTAAATAATTCAAAATTCAAGTTGTATATACAAAAATAAAAAGAATAATAATTAGAATCGTAACATATTTTTTTTTTTTTGATCTATAAGAACTGAACGCTAAATTGTTCTCAATAGAAGTCACAGACGTCGGAGAATACTCCGCTTCGCTATAATAGTTTACAAACCATACATTGCGGTAGAGATGCCAACCACCGTAGATTTAACTGAGGAAAGCGATAAAACAACAACATACATCGCTTCTGCTTCTCTAATGAATTTTGAATCACCATCTATCTGGCCTCAATAAACCTATC
Source organism: Lavandula angustifolia (assembly GCA_028984105.1). NCBI lineage: Eukaryota > Viridiplantae > Streptophyta > Magnoliopsida > Lamiales > Lamiaceae > Lavandula > Lavandula angustifolia. Next base: position 77,719 of record JAPVEC010000054.1, on the reverse strand, counting down.
TTTACCGTCATTACGTCATACCCAATGGACGGATTGTACATAATTTGATACGATACAAAGTGTACATGTTCCTAAATACGCTTTTGTTACTCGATCAGATCATTTGTACTTATCAAATTCCACGTAGGAAATAGTCGTATGGGAAAAGAAAGGAAAATATTTGAATTGTACTTGAGCTTTCTGTTTCGGGTGGGTGATGAAGGCGGAGATCCGATTTGATTCGGAATCCAAGAATCCGATCTGGTTGGGAGACCGTGCCCGACCAGCAGATATGTACATCGTAAAGCAGAAATACTCCCTCTCCGCTCTATTCATAACCCGCTGCCTCGGCTTTTAAGATGTAGCTTAAAATAATAAAATGCCAGAAAGATAAAGAGTGGCCATAGTAAAAATATAAAATGAATCCGAGGCCCACTTATTTGGACGATCTTATGGCCCACTCATTTCTTACCATTTTTTGCAGTGATAAAGCATAAAGTATTTAATGTGACAATCCGAACTGAGTATACACGATAAGCATTTAATTCGGACTTGAGTGAAACATTAATACTACTTCAAATTTATGTTTGGCCCGGTTTGAATTTGAATTCAAATCTCGAACCACGCAATTGGAATGAGTGATGTTACTTATTTGACACAGTTTCATGCAAGGACACGTTTGAAAAAAATCGATAGAAAATGGAGGGGCAAAAACAACTCTAAACAAATTGTTTAGTGGAAGGATTTATAGTTCTATTTTTTTGTTAATTAGGATTTGTAGCTTAACTAATAGTGTAATAGTGTTAGGGTGTGTTTATAACGCCTAAGATCATCTATCTCATTATTTTCGGCTGGACCACTTGGCTAAGCTTCATCAATCACGCCACCACGTGTATTACGGCTACTAATGCTTATCACCATTACGACTACTTACGCCCTCACTTTATGTATGGGACATATGTTTGATCCACCTACCGCAGAGGATCATCTCCCCTTTATAACGAGCTAAGTGTAATTTAATTCTCTCTGTGGTTTCTGCAAGATATCATTTGTCTTTCTATGGTTTAAAAAGGTGTATTACATCTCCTTATAATTTTATTTCATCGCACGTTGGCCTCTCGCGTGGTTATTTTCATCGCTCTCCGATTTTTTTACTTATTTGGACAAAAATAACTCAACATAATACATATATTAAGATAATATCATAAATATTAAACTAAAACTTATTAAGGGGCTTGCAACTGTACTTTCTCGTAGGGGTGGGATTGCATTTGCATTTACGTAGATTACAAGGTGATTCTACACACCCATAAGCGCAAATCACGGAGGAATAAACACCTCTAAGCAAACTATAAGTGTATTACGCACCTTCCGAAATCATACAGTTGAGAATACTTCGCACTCTAAGAAAAACCATAGGGGTTTAAACTAGCTATGAACCCTTTTTTAACTTAAGCTATTATAAGGATTTCTTTATTTACTATTGTTTAAAGTTGAAATAATTGATTTTAAATAAAAATATGTTTTTTAATTAAAAATAAAAAATAGATTTTTTGTAGTTTTAGAAATTATGGTGCTTTTTAAGCACCAAAAAAATCTCAATAAATGCTTAAATAAACTACTTAATTAAGCGAGCACTGTTTAATGTTAAAAAAGCTAACACAAAAGTCGTTGGTAAATTTTAAAAAAATTACTTATACAACATAAATATAAGTAATAGCTTAAAAATTAAAATAAAATCTTGCAAACACACCCCTCAACAAAGATATATGTTTATAATAGATCAATAAAAGTTATTAACTCAGATAGATTAATTTTTATATGATATAAATTAGTTATAAGAATAATTATTTGGAGCTTATTTATATGTCATAAGTAATATCTTATAGTATATATATATATATATATATATATATCTAATAATCTATTTAACTCCCATATTGCATTCATGTAATCTGGAGGACAAATTTGGCATCGTGGCAAATTGATTTATTAGTCTCGGGGATGGAATTTTTCCCATATTCTTTTAATACCGCTGAGGAAAACGATAGGAGATGCAGCCTACGAGAAAAAGAATAATAGATAAACCAATTTGGAATGAATCGATTATTATCATCAAGCTTAAATTTCATCCACTGATGTAATGTTTACGGTAAGAATTTTCGCTAGTATAAGTGGTATTTTCCTACGCTTGGACGCGTAATCATGGTAATTTAATACCGGCAGAACCTTGAGCATGCTTTCAAGTTGCCTTCCCTGATGTAAAGCAACTCCCCAATAAGAAGGTAAAAGAATTCTTTTAATTAATTCCATCAAATTTATGAACACATTTAACAATCAAGCAATCTTTTCTCGACAATGAATAATTCTTTTGAGAATTATTCCGCATTCCCCTCAAGTAACTCGACCAATTCTTCTTTAGAATTTTCAGAATTCTTTGTTTAAGAATCCCTCCGCATCCGATTTCTGCAAGCATCTGTTTCTAACTAATTTTGAAAGCCTTTCGGGTTGGATAACGATAAACAAGGGGAGGTTCTTTAATTCTTTCTTTTGATTCTTCTGACTGGCGGCCATTGCATTGAAGATCATCCGTGGAAGAGGATTCTTTTCAAATCTTTTGAAATAATATCTTACAATCTTTAGCTAAATCTTGATAGAAATCCTCATTACAATCGAGACAACCAAGAAATAGTTGTAATTCGATTTAACTCGTATATTTTGATCCGAAATTTTTCAAAATAGGATAACTCTTTCAATAGAGTAATTATTCTATTCTCAATATAATGACCCAAGAATTTTATTCTTCTTTGGAACAGCCTTAACCTTTTTAGCATTCACTGCTAATCCAAAGCACGCCTTGTAGCATCGATGAATATGTTAAGATGCTTGAAGTGATTTCATCAATTGCTTTTAAAAATCCTAAGACATCATCAATGTAAACAATAATAAAATCCATATAGGAGATTATAAATTTTATTCATAATATTTTGAAATTCCATGGGGACATTTTTTTAACCCGAACGGGTACTTATGACGTTCCCATTCATAATGTCCAAAACGAACTCGTAGAAAGCCGTGTTTTATATTTATCCTCTTCTTTTATCTCGTATTTGATAAAAATCCCGATTTAAGATCGAAAGAAGAAAATATATTTCCTTTAAAAATTCTATTTAAAAAATCCCTTTTATTAGGAAGTGGATGTTTTATCCATTTCCGAAAGCGCTTTATTAAGCGTTCGCTTGTAATCGATAACCAATCTACGCCCAGGAGACCTCTTTCAATTTCTTCGTTGTGAAGCATTTTCAACATAAAATGTCAAGTAACCCAATGGACTATGGGTTGCGTCAATTGACACTTTCATAGTAAGCAAAAAGACTTTCTATTTCTTCCTGACAATATTTTAAAAGTCTTCACTTCCCATAAGCACAATATGCCTAAATACTTTCGTAGTAATTTTATTTCCTTTCTTCAAAATCTTCAAGATAAGTGAAGATCACCGTAATCAAAGTCAAGTTTTCTATCCCAAAAGCATTTTGGGGGCTTCAAGACAAATTTCAGAGTAATTTTTTTAAAGCAATGGAATTAATTCTTTCTTTAACCTCTGTCTGCTTTTAATACTCTCATTTATTTTTTAAAAATAATTTCTTCTTTTAAAGAGTTTATGAAACAATTTTTTTGTCAATAACTCCGTCAGATTATATTTATGCATTTAACAACAAAGTGAGTTGTTGGAAAATGGAAAAAGATTTTTCTTCGCCTTTAAGAGCAGCAACTAAACCCTTTTCAGCTGAATTTTATTAATGTGAAAAAAGCATCTGAATAAATGCATTGCTCTAATATTGCGCGCTATAGTAAATATTCTTATTAGGATACAATGTAGTATTAATACGTAATTCCCAATCGCATATACCACATCGTAAAGTTTGTAATTAACAATTAATGGTCAGTTTATTAGCCGTGAAGCTATAAAAGCTGTAAGATGTTTTTGAATAATATGTCATGGAGCCGTATAATTCCTTCATTTATACAATTAACATTCACTCCGTATCAAGAATAGCATCAATTTGTAATTGTAAACTCTTTTATTAATAATAAGAGTTACTTTTCAGTAAACCATTTTGTGGATTTAATTTGATCAATTTTATTGGATCCAAACTAAATTCTTAAAATCAATTTGATTTATTTCATGATTCTTTTCTTTAGAACAAGATCGCATTTTCTTCGTTATCTCCAGTTCTTCCGAAGAAGTGAAATCTTCATTCCAATTAGTCAGAATTAATTATCAAAGAACCTTATCTTTAAGGATCTTGGATTTCCGATTTTATCGCATTGATTTCGCTATAATTCATTTATCGCAGTCTTCTTCCTTTCGAGAGGCTCTTATCAAGTTAATTTTTACATATGAATATAATTCCTTTTCTCTTTGATCGACTTTTTGCGCATAATTTTGATCGGGTCCTATTTTAGAAGTTCTTTTGATTTGATGGCAATAAAGCAGATAATGCTCAAGAAACCTTTTCTTTTTTCTAAATAGCGATCGCGTGAATTTCATCAATTAGTATCAAGAATAAAATTTTCTTCCATAGAAATAACATTTATTTCTAATCCCATATAAATTTATGAGACATTCATCAGCAATCACAACCGACTTACATAACTTTACATGTATCGATTCGATTTCATTATCTCGATTCGAGGATTCAAAAAGAATCATGCATTTACTCCGATGAAGATTTCTTCATCTCAGTTCTTCTTCATTAAGAAGTATATCGCAAAGCAGATTCTTTTAAATCTCTATCAACATTAAGATTATTAATCTTCTTTTTTAACATAAACATTTATAAGCTTTCTGACCAATTTTTCCACATTTCCAACAAATTCGAAGCTGTGCTTGTTGATTGGAGGCTTTTGTGATATTTCTTTTTTGTTTCTTTTGGAAGTCCTTTAAAGTAGACTTTTTTCTCTTTTGTTAGCAGGGTCCTTCTCGTAGGAAAAAACTGTGGCTTCGTTGTGCCTTTATGCTTTTTTCTTTATTCCCGTCTGCGATAAGACTTCTAGCCTTTTAGCCCTATTTGTTCGCAAAATCAGGCTAATAATATTTCTATTTCTCGCTTTTTGTAATTCAAGTTGTTTTTTTCAACTGGATATCATTACAAAGCAACCATTCCTTCTCAGTAATTTTCTCGCGGTAAATATCACCATAGGAAAGATTTTCCCAAAGAATTTCCTCCTACGGTCAAGCTTTTTAGCTTTTGAATTATTGTTTAGAACCTTTTCCGCAAAAATCGGCAGTGGCAATCCCGCAATAAATTTTTTTCTTTCCGTAAATTCATATCGTAGCTCTCATTCTGTTAAAACTTTGGACATAAAGACATCTTTATACCATCTAAAATCGATAGCGGCTCGACATCTCAAATTTAATAATTGCTTATTAGACCTATCAAGTTGTAAAGCCGTATAAGCTCCAACAAAATTTGATAGTATAGTTGTAATAAGTGGGATTAATCGCATCTCGATTCTTCTCTTGAGATATAGGATCAAATAAAGTGAGTATTGCAAGACTTTATTCTTTCGCTTCTTTTCAAATATAAAAATCCCACCAACCTCAGAATTCCGCCTCGCGGAACCCCGTGAATGATGGCTTTTCCTGCAATCAGCTCTATCATTATTTTCTTTTAATTTGGCATGCTGTACGTGAATCATATAAGCATTTGCTTTAAGTTATGTTTTAATCTCGATATTCGATTTTCCATCAGCAGTTCCATTCAATAATGGATTCACCACCGTAATTTGCCAATTGTTCTTCTTCTTCAATTCTGAAGCATCGACCTGGGTGTAGAACGCTTATAAGACGGTTTAACAATTGAAATTTTTTCAAGTCTATTAACTTGAGTATCATCTTCGCATATTTCTCGGGTTTATTTTCTTTCTAAATCATCGGGATAATTTCTCGAGGCCGGACGCCTGTCGATTTAATATTTATTTTTTGGAGCCTTGTGATCAACCCTTCAAGGAATTCTTCATCTTTTTAGAATTTAAATGAAATTCTTTCCTTCTTAAGATTAGAGGAGGTTTTATCATAATCGTATCGCGAACATTTTAGCTCAGCTCTTTTTGGAGACAAAATTTCTTCAATTCTATTGGTCTCGATTTCCAATAGTATGTAAAGCTAAATTTGTAAAATTATTTTGTTGAGATAATATGATCAAAATCACCTTTTCCTCTATCCCGGGGATTTGACAGAATCAAAGATAAATTTCTTTTCCTCCTTTTTTAATTTGTAATGTTGAAAACGTGGGGATGTAATCTCATTAGATTCTTCCTCGTTTCATGAATAAAAATTTTTATAACTTTTTTCCACAATGTAAAATAAATTCCTTTATCCGCAAAATTTGCAAATCTTCCTTTTCTTGCAGGTTTAAAATAAATATTTTCAAGCCGCATAAAGCAAAGTCTCATTTTTAAATTGTAAGATTTCTTTTCTCCATTCTTCATATCTTTTTTAATATAAAGCTTTTTCTGCTTTAGAAAGAAAAGGTCAGCCTGTTAAAACCATTTTCTTTTATAAACATTTTCGCTTTATTTAAACTTTTCTTACGTTGGTGATATAAAATTTTCTTTTATCATGAAAACATCGTACCCAAAATCAAAAAGTCACGATCCAACATTTCTAGCTTTCACTTTTAGTGTATTTCAACCTTATATTCAAAGTTGAGATATTTGATCCGAGTTATATTAATTCCGTAAAATGGCTCTCATTTTTTCGCTGTTCACCAGTATAAGGAATGAACGGATGCAGAGCTTCTAAGCATCTTCATCTAATTTTTAGTTTCAAATCTTCTTTGAGAAGTAAACTTAATTTCAACATCTCCATCAATGTGTTTGTAGTAACGCGCTCCAATTTTCTTTATTTCTTTTTTAATCGAACACATGCATTTTCAAGCTTCCACAAGCTTTCCTAAGACTAACTTGATTCCATAATATAGTTTTAGCCGAAACCACAATATTACTTTTAAGTAATGATTCCGTTAAGAAAGAGTAGTTTCTCCTTTCTTAGATCAAATTTGCCGATGACTTAACATTTAAATCTTGAAATTGTTCTGGTCTTCATAACTTTATGCAGTAAATTGCTATAAACGAGTAGTCAATATTCTCTCGATTCTTCTTTCATTTTTATACCCCGAAGTCTTAATATTAAGAGTAAGCGGCATCCAAAATATTTGGATCTCAGAACAGAGATAAAGGATAATTTCTTGTGAAAGAATCGAAATAGTATTTCCGGCCTCTTCACAAAGCCATGACTCAATTATTCCAAGAAGAGAATCTTCTAGATTCAAACGCTTTCGATCTCGTCCATACTGAAGCGATCTTGCAACATTTAACCCATCTCGGTTAACGGCTTAATTCAATTACTGATCATTCCTGATGCGTGGTTTTAATTTATATTTTTCTATTACTTAACTTCAATCATATTTTTTGAAAGTAGTGATCAGAATCATATCCTCCTTTTAAAGGAATTGTTTCTTCAATCGCTTTAATAACATAAGCAATCGCTTTGAAATTCAAAGTTCTTTTTGTAAACTTCAAACTTTAAAACTTCCTGCAGAATTTCCATTCTGAAGACTTTTATCAAAAGTTTTCAATACAACAATTTCCTTTGTTCTTTCTTAAGAACATTTTTAGGGAGATTTCTTTATGGAAAGTATGGAAGACATTTTCTTCCATTAGATCTGAAGATACCGTGGGCTAAGCTTTATTCCTACCCTTCGCCTTTACGCAAGGACTTTCATGCTTCTACTTTATACTGATTTGGATGCAGCTCGTAGAAGAGCTTCGTATCTTGCTAATCAAATAGTTTCAAGCTTTCTTTAGAGAAATTTTCTCTTCAAATTCTTTCCTCGAGTACCACTAACTCAATGTAGGATCTCTAAGATTTCATACTGCTTTTACGCAAGGAATATTAAGCCTTCGATGTTCAAAAGCTCTTAAGCTCAGACGCTCTTTTGAATCGAGACTAAAATATATTTCTTTTCAAGATTCGTGAATTTCCTAATTAAGCAATTTGCTCTTCTAGATAGTTAATTAAAAGATAGGTCGACTTAACTCTTACTTCTTAATTTTTGTTTATAATTTAAAGGATCTAGTGAATAATATAATCTGAAATGGAGGATTTCACATACTTGCATCAAATAATTTTAATCTTTCTAATATATTTAACTCCAGCTTCATAAATTATATAAAACAAGAGGGAAGAGGAAAATAATAAAGAAGACTTACGTAAAACTCTTCTTCACAGCGGATATTACAATACTTCGAGCGAAGAGGAGAGGATCTTGTGGAGAGAAGATTTCATGCAATGCTAGAAATCGATGCTCAGCACCAACCGAAAGGAAACAACACTTAACTAGCGTATATAGCAAGTAGTAAATAAGAGATTGGCATTATTGAAGCTTTTAGCTTTGGCCGACGTTAGCTCGCTGAGGCCTTTGAGTTTACCATACTTTCTTACATGCCACCGCCTTTCCTTAATGAAAGCATTATCTTCCACCCATTAATGCTGTGGCAAAGTGAATTTTGCAATTTCACTCTTCGCATGAATCCTTGGGCATCCCCTTCATGAATTGCCCGTTTCTTTAAAGGATTAGATGTAAGACGGACTATCAACCATCATTTCTTCCTCAACACTTCTTTCCACACATGGTAGAAATGCGGATTCTTTATCCATTGCTTGGAATAGGCTTTTTAACAAAGAGGAATGAGAAGGAGTTTTCAAAGATTCAAATGCCTACTGGAATTTCTTCGTACGGATCTCCGATCGAGAAAAATTCCTTTCTGCACAAATACTTTTCCTCTCCAAAGTTAAGTCCCCTTAGCCACCATTTAAGCAAAGTATTCTCCTCTCGAGCTATTCATGCCGAACTGTCTGTTCTTTCTTCTCAAATCTAGACTTTTGGGAGATATAATCCCCATCTAATAATCCATGAAATCCCATATTGATTCATGAATTGGAGGACACTCGACGACTCACAAATTGATTATTACTCTCGGTGGGAAGAGTTGTTGAAAATGGAAAAAAGATTTTTCTCGCTCTTTAAGAGTAGTAAATAAACCCTTTTCATTAATTTTATTAAGCGGGAAAAAGCATTTGAATAAATGGATTGCACTAATATTTCGTTGGAAGTACTTAGTAAATATTCTCTTTATTAAAATAAATGTAGTATTAATACAGCACTGAATCGCATATAGCTCACATCGAAAGTTTGTAATTACCACCAATGAACGGTCGTTTTATTAGCCGCAGCTTATAAACTCAGTGTTGTTTTTGAATAATATTTGCAAGGTATAATTCCTTCCATTTATACAATTAACATCCGCTCTCCGTATCAAGAAGAGCTGTCACTGTAATTATAAACTCTTTATTAATAATAAGAGCTACTTTTGTAAACCATTTTTGTGATTTAATTTGATCAATTCTTACTGATCCAAATCTAAATTCTTAAAATCAACTCGATTTATTTCATTTACTCTTTTTCTTGTAACAAAGACGTATTTTCTTCAAGTATTCCGCTTCTTCTTCTCGAAGAAGGGAAATCTTCTATTCCAATTACAAATACTAAGATCAAGGCAACCTATCTTTAAGATCTGATTTCATTTTTACCGTGATTGATTTCGTATTTGTAATTCATTTATCGTAGGCTTCTCCTTTCCTTCGAGAGGCTCTATCGACAGAATTTTTACATAGGAATATAATTCCTTTTCTTGACTCGACTTTTGGTGCATAATTTTCCTGATCGGTCCTATTTTTAAAGCTCTTTCGATCGGATTGAAGACAGATAATGCTCAATCAGCCTTTTCTTTTTTCTAAAGGATCAAGAATCTGATCACCATTAGAGCTAATAATAAAACTTTCTTCCATAGAAATAACATTTATTTCTAATCCCATAAAATTTATGAGAGACATTCATCGCAATCACACCTGATGCATAACTTCGCTGCATCGATTCGATTTCATTATCTCCTCGACCGTCGAGGATTCAAAAGAATCTGCATGATGACTCGATGAAGATTTCTTCATCCGGCCTCTTCTTCATAAGATAGATACTTGAAGCAGTTATACCTCTTTTTAAATCTCCTCATCAATATTAAGCATTATTAATCTTTCTTTTTAACATAACCCCTTGTTAGCTTTGTGGCCAATTTTCCACATTTCCAATAAACTCATTAGCAGGCTTTCTTATTGTGAGCGCTTTTAGGATATTTCTTTTTTTATTTCTTTTCGGGAAGTCCTTAAGTAGAATTTTTTCTCTTTTTGGAGAAATTTTCTCGTAGGAAAAACTCTTGCTTCTTTTCTAAGCTCTTTACGTTTTTTCTTTATTCTCGTCAGCGATAAGACTCAGCTTCAAGCCCTATTTGTTCTGTAAAATTGCCAATAATATTTCTATTTTCGCTTTCGTAATTCAAGTAGTTTTTTTCAACTTGATATCATTACATAAAGAACCAATTCCTTCGCAGTAATTTCTCGCAGTAAATATCACCATAGAGCAAAGATTTTCCTAAAGAATTTCTCCACGTGTACTGCTTTAGCTTTTAGTTTGTTTTAGAACCTTTTCCGCAAAACGCGGTAACCTCGCAATAAATTCTTCTTTCCAAATTCATACTTGCAATGTTCCTGGTTAAAACTTTGACATAAAAGAACGATCTTTATACTCATCTAAAATCGATAGATGTTTCGACATCCTCCCAAATTTAATAATCGCTTATTGGGACCTTTCCACGTTTGAGAACGTATTAGCTCCAAATAAAATTTGATAGTATGTTGAAAATAAGTTTGATATTAACCGCATCTCGATTCTTCTCTTTGAGATATAGATCAAATAAAGTAGAAGATAAAGTAATTCTTATTCTTCGCTTCTTTTGAAATATATAAAAATCCCGACCAACCTTGTAGGCTGGCTCCACAACCCAGTAATGACGGCCCGGCACCGCCTATCATTATTTTCTTTTAATTCTCATGCTACTTAATATATAAGCATTTGTTTTTGCCAGCGTTTTAATCTCGATATTCGCATTTTCCATCACTGCTCATTCAAAAGAAGTTGATTCACCATCGTAATATGCCAACTGTTTTTCTTCTTCAATTTGTAAGAGCCTCACATCTAGAACCGCTTATAATGTCTTAACAATTGAAATTTTTTCTGCAAGCTTTATTAACTTCGAGAATCATCTTCTTCATATTGCAACTATTTTCTTTCGAAATCCATCGAGATAATTTCTCGAAATGGACGCTTTCAGATTTAATGATTTATTTTTCGATGTCTCGCGATCAATCCTTCAAGGAATCCCTCATCTTTTTTAGAATTTAAATGAAATTTTTTCCTTCTTAAGATTAGAGGAGGTTTTATCATAATCGTATCTCTGTAACATTTTTAGCTCAGCCTCTCTTTTTGGAGACAAAATTTCTTCAATTCTATCTGCCCGATTTCCAATAGGCATGTAAAGCCTAAATTTGTAAAATTATTTTGTCGAGTAATATGATCAAAATCAGCCTTCTTCCCGATTATCTTCGCATTTGATAGAACAAAGATAAATTTCTTTTTCCTCCTTTTTTAATTTGTAGAATATTGAAAAGTGGATTTAATCTCATTAGTATTCTTCTCCCGTTTACATGGCTTAATAAAAACTTTATAACTTTTTTCCTTAATGTAAATAAATTTCTTTATCTCGCAAAATTTGAAATTCCTTTTTTCTTGTTGTGAAAATAAATATTTTCAAGCCGTATAAAGAAGTCTATTTTTAAATTGGTATTTTTCTCCATCCTTCATACATCTTAGAATATAAAGCTTTTTGTTTGAAGAAAGGTTCTGCAAAGAAACCATTTTCTTTATAAACATTTTCTAGCTTTATTTAAATTTTTCTATGGCTTGGATAGAAAATTTTCTTTAAACATGATTATACATTTTGGACTAAAACTGGAAAGTTTACGATCCAGATTTCTCGAGCTTTACCTTTGTGTATTTCAACCTTATATTCGTGTTGAGATATTTGATCCTGAGCTTATATTAATTCTGTGAATGCTCCATTTTTTTCATGTCTGTGATAAGGAATGAGCAGGATGTGTAGCTTCTAGCATCTTCATCAATTTTTAGTTTAAATCTTCTTCGAGAAGCAAACTTAATTTCAAATATCTCCATCAATGTGTTTCGTGATAATGCGTTCCAATTTTCTATTTTCTTTTAATTCCACAGATGCATTTTCAAGCTTCCATGCTTCTAAGACCACTCTGACTCAACTATGGATATCATCATAATATAGTTTTAGTTAACCAGCACACATTTTTGGGCATATCCTCGCAAGAAAAAGAAGAAGCTTCCTTCTAGAGCAAATTTGTTTGAGACTCTAACATTAAATCTTGGAAATTGTCTGATATTCATAACTTTATAGTAAATTCTATAAACGAGAACAATATTCTCTCGATTCTTCTTTCATTTTATACCCCGAAGTCTCAATTATTAAGAGTAAGGGCATATCCAAAATATCTCGATCTCGGAAGACATAAAGCGATAATTTTGAAAGCAATCAAATATATCTAATTCTTCCACAAAGCGTGAACTCACTTATTCCAAGAAGAGAATCTTCTAGCATTCAAATGCCTTTGATCTCCAATTCATAATTAAGGGTACACTAACATTTAACCCTGATCTCTAGTTAATGGCATTAATTCCAATTTCTCGACCATTCCTAGTATTTCAAGGAATTTATATTTTTCTTTACGAAACTTCAAATCATATTTCTTAGTTAGTGATCGAGAATCATATTCTCCTTTAAAGGAATTGTTTCTTCAATCGCTTTTAATAACATAATCTGCTTTGAAAATTCAAAGCCTTCCTTTGTAAACTTCAAACTTTGAAACTCTCCGTAATTCAATTGGAAGACTTTTATCAAAGTTTTCTCGGGGAATAAACAATTTCCTTGCTTCTTTTAAAAGAACATTTTTAGGAGATTTCTATTATGGAAAGTATGAAATATTTTCTTCATTAGATCGAAGATACCGTCTAAGCTTTTATTCCTACCTTTCAGCTTCTTTACGCAAGGACTTCTGCATGGTGCTCACTTGATACTTCTGGACTTTGATGCAGCTCGTGGTAGAGCTTCAGATCTTTTGAATTAAATAGTTTCAAGCTTTCTTTAGAGAAATTTTCTCTCTTCAAATTCCGGCTCGATACCTCACTAACTCAACAGGATCTCTAAGATTTTATGCTTTACTCAAGGAAACATTGCTCTCGATGTTCAAAAAGCTTTTAAGCTTTTGTATGTCTCTTTTTAATTCGAGCGACTAAAATATATTTCTTTTGAAGATTCAGAATTCTACTCAGATCATAAATTGGGCTTCTTCTGTGATAGTTAATTAAAAGATAGGTTGATTTAACTTTACTTCTTAATTTTTGTTTATACTTTAAAGGACTGGGTAATAATATAATTCTACTGGAGGATTCCATACTTCATCAAATAATTTTAATCTTCTAATATATTTAATCGCCCATAAATTATAAACAGTAGAAGAGGAAAATACTAAAGAACATTTACATAAAACTTTCTTCAAGCTTGGGATATTACAATATCGGGAAAGAAGAGGAGAGAGGATTCTAGATAGTATATTTTACAATGCTAGAAATCGATGCTCAATTAACCTAAAGGAAACAACACTTAAATAAAGTGCAAAGTAGTAAAGCAAAGGATTACATTATTGAAGCTAAATACCTTTTTTGCGCCGAGGTAGGCCGTCGCTTTGGCCGTAGTGACCACTTTTCTCACATGCACCGCTCTCCCTTAATTACCAGCATGATCTTATCCTTCCACCCATACGCCAAAGTGAATTTTGCAATTTCATCTTCAGCACTCGCCTGGGCATCCTTCATGGACGTTCGTCTTCTTTAATATAGACGATCAGACGGCACGCTACCAACCATCATTTCTTTCCCTAACACTTTCTTTCCACATGGTAGTAAATGGATTCTTTATCCATAAGCTTGGAATAGGTTTTTTAACAAAGAGGAATGAGAAGGAGTTTTTAAACATTCAAACGCCTACGAATCTTCTGGCCGGTCTCGATTGGAAAATTCCTTCATCAAATACTTTTCCTTCTTCCAAAGAAGTCCTCTTTAGGGCCACCATTTAAGGAAAGTATTCTCCTTCGAAGACATTCATTCAATTCTCGAACTTAAAATATGAGATACTTGTTATAAAAAGAATAATGTGTTTTCTCAAATCCAGAATTCTCTGGTGATGATATAATCCTATCTAATAATCCATTTAAATCCTATATCGATTCATGAATCGGGATGACAAATGTACGCATCGTCAAATTGATTATTTTCGCTTCCCGAAGAGCGTTGTCAAAATGGAAAAGATTTTTCGCCTTTTAAGAGTAGTAAATAAACTCCTTTTCATTACTCTATTAATGGGAAAGAGCATTTGAATAAATGGATCACTTAATATTATTGCAGCTTAGAGATCATTCTCTTATTAAAATAAATGTAAGATTAATACAGTAATTTCATCGTATATAGCTACATATAGTAGTTTGTAATTAATAATAATTTGTCATTGATTAGTCGCAGCTATAAACGTGTTGTTTTTGGAATAATATTTTCATGAAGGTATATAATTCCTTCATTTGCGTACATATTAATATTCGCTTCCTCGCACAGTTAAGAGCGTCAATCAGTAATTGTAAACTCTTTATTAATAATAAGAGTTACTTTTTTTGTAAACCATTTTGGTGATTTAATTTGATCAATTTTATCGATCCAAACTAAACTCCTTAAAACTAATTTGGATTTTATTTGCTCGCACTCTTTCTTTTAACAAGATGCCATTTTCTTTCTCGTTATCCGCTTCTTCCGAAGAAGCTAAAATTCTCTATCTCAACTGTACGAATTCAGTATCGGCAACCTTATCTTTATGATCTTGATTTCTCGACACTTATTGATTTCGACATTCTTGCAATTAATTTATTTGTAGCTCTCTTTCCTTTGGTGAGGCTTTCTATCAAGAATTTTTTACATAGGAATAGTAATTCCTTTTCGATCGAGAGTTTTTCGTATGGCTCTTGACGTGCCCCGGCTTGCGCCTCTTTAGCTCGACGGATTGCAAAAGAGAGATAATGCTCAATAGCTTTTCTTTTTCTAAAGCGATCACATCTGATCACTTAGTATCAAGAATAAATTCTCTTCCATAGAAATAACATTTGCTTCTAATCCCATAAACTAAGATATTTATGCAGCCATCACTGCGATTTCTATAACTCATGCTGATCTGAGCTATCGACATTTCATTACCTGTACGCAGTGATTCAAAAGAAGCATTACGACTTCCGGATAGAAGATTTCTTCATCTCCGTTCTTTCTCATTAAGAAGTATATTGCAAAGTTATATTCTTTTAAACTTTATCAATATTAAGATTAGTGCAGACCTTTTTTAATATGGGCCCTGTTAGCTTCGCGTCAATTTCTTTCACATTTCCAACAAACCTGGGTCGCATGTCTTCTTTGCTGGGATGTTTTTAGGGATACTTTTTTTTTGGCTTTCTGAAGTCCTCTTAGTAGACTTTTTTCTCTTTCGGGAGAAATTTTTCTCAGTGAAAAACTTTGCTTCTTTTGCTTATGTTTGTTCTTTTTTACCTGTCCGCGATTAGCACTCGCTTGCCAGCCTCTATTATTCGCAAAATTGTTTAATAATATTTCTATTTTCGCTTGCTTACGTTGTTTTTCAATCTTGATATCATTACAAAGAACCATTCTTCGCAGAACAATTTCTGTAGGTATCACCATAGAAAAGATTTTCCTAAAGCATCTTCTCGCAGCCGTCAAAGCTTTTAAATGGTCGTTAGAACCTTTTTCCAGGCAAAAGTGTTAATCCCGCACAATTCTTCTTCCGTAAATTCATATCAAGAAGCCATTCCTGGTCAAAACTGTGGACATAAAGATCATCTTTTATATCATTCTGTAAAACTGATAATGTTTTCGACATCTCAAAGTTAATACTCGTTGATTAGTATCTCGTCAAGTTGTAATAGCATTAGGTCTAACAAAATTTGATAGTATAGTGTAAATAAGTAGTATTAATTCGCATTCTGGGATTCTTCTCTTTGAGATAGAGGATCAAATAAAGTAGCATTAAGAATTTTGCCCTTTCGCTTCTTTGAATTATAAAATCCCCACCAATCTTTAGAATCGCTCGCGAACCCCGTGAATGATACCCTGGCACCGCCTATCATTATTTTCTTTTTAATTTGGCTGGCATGAATATATAGGCATTTGCTTTGCCATAGTTTTATCTCGAGCATTCGATTTTCCATCAAGGTTTCCATTCAAATGATGGATTCAACATCGTAGATTTGTTAATTGTTTTCTTCTCAATTTGAAGATCAACTCGCGTAGAACGCTTATAATATGGTTTAACAATTGAAACCTTCTTTCAAGTTTATTAATTGAGTATCATCTTCGATGATTTCTAATTGAGTTTTTCTTTTCGAATCATCCAGATAACTTCCAAGCCATGTCGTATTTAATATTTGTTTTCTCTCATTCAAAGTCTTGCGGATCAATTTCTTCAAGGAATTCTCTCATCTTTTTGAATTTAAATGAAATTTTTCCTTCTTAAGATTAGGAGGAGAGCCTGTATCAGCATTCGTATCCGAACATTTTAGCTCGGGCTTTTTTGGAGACAAAATTGTTTCTTCTACCAATCGATTTCCACAGATCAAAGCTATCAAACTCTTGTAAAATTATTTTGTTTGAAGAATATGGTCAAAATCACTTTCCGTTTCGCATTTTGATGTGAACAAGATAAATTCTTTCTTTCCTCCCTTTTTTTTAATTGTGTAATGTTGAAAAGCGGGGATTTGAATCTCATTAGATTGCTTCTGCCTGCTTCATGAATAAAAATTTTATAACTTTTTTCAGCAACGTAAATAAATTCTTTATTCGCAAAATTTGGAAATTCCTTTTTTCTCTAAAATAACTATTTTCAAGCCTGCATAAAAGAAGTTCTATTTTTAAATTAGTATTTTTCTCCATTCTTCATATCTTTGTAGAATGCTAAAGTTTTCTTGTTTTAAAAGAAAGTGTCAAGAAAGAAACCATTTTCTTTTATAAATATTTTCGCTTATTTAAACTGTCTGGGATTTGTTAGATATAAAATTTTCTTTTTTATCATGAAAACACTGTATTTCAAAATTTCGAAAAGTTTACGATGATCCAGATTTCTGAGCTTTCACTTTGGTGATTTCAACTCTAGTATTTCAAAAAGTGTGAAGACATTTAGATCCTGAGTTATTATTATTCCGTAAATACTCATATTTTTTCATGTCTCGTGATAAGAATGTATGATGTAGAGTGCTTCTAGTTATCCTCTGTCAATTTTAGTTTGAATCTTCTCTTTTGATAAGCAAAATTTGACTCTCAAGATCTCCATCAATGTAGTCAGAGCAATGCGTTCTAATTTTCTATTTTCTTTTTAATCGAATAGAGATGCATTCCAAGCTTCACATGTTTCTCGAAAGACTAACTGGACTCCATAATAGGAAGTTTTTAGGAACCACAATATTGCTTTTAGTATGATCCGTTAATAAAAGTTATAAGCTCTCCTTTCTGTGAGCAAAAATCTGCTGGAGACTTAACATTAACTAAATTGTCTGTATGCTCATAACTCTTATAGCAATTCTATAAACGAGAACAATACTCTCTGATTCTTCTTTCATTTTTTACCCCGAACTCTTCAATATTAAGAGTAAGGGCATCCAAAATACTTGGATCCGAAAGAGATAAAGCGATGGGCTGTGAAAGCAATCGAAATATATCGGCACGTCTCTTCACAAAGGATGACTCAATTACCTCCAAGTTAAGAGCAATCTTCTAGATTCAAATGCTCTTGGATCTCCGAATGACAATGCTAAGGCACTAACATTTAACTCCATATCTCACGGTTAATGGCTTAATTCTTATTGATCATTCCTTTGATGCAGAGTTTCATATTTTTTCTTATTTCAATCCTCAATCATATTTTTTGAAAGAAGTGTTTCATCGAGAATCATATCCTCCTTTTAAAGGAATTGTTTCTTCAATCGCTTTAATAACATATCGCTTTGAACCTCAAAAGCTCTCTTTTGTAAACTTCAAACTTTGAAACTGTAACTCTCACTAATACTTTTATCAAAAGTTTTCTCGAATAAACAATTTCCCTGTTCTTTTTAAGAACATTCTTAGGAGATTTCTCTTTATGGAAAGTATGAAATATTTTCTTCATTAGACTGGAAGATACCTGCCAAAGCTTTATTCCTACTCACTTTACGCAGGGACTTACAGCTTTTACTGGATACTCGACTCGGAGCAGTAGCTCGTGGTAGTAGACGCTATCTCGTGGATTCAATTGGGACAAATAGTTTCAAGCTTTCTTTAGAGAAATTTTCTCTTCACCCCGCTCGATAGCCATCTACACTCAACAGATACTTCTTAAGATTTTACGTTTACTTGTAGTACGCTTCTTGATGTTCAAAAGCTTTTGCTTTTGTACGCCCCTTTTAAATTATAAAACAAAAATTACAGAAGTAAAGTTAAATCAACCTATCTTTTAATTAACTATCTAGAAGATCAAATTGCTACTCAGAAGATCCCTCGAATCTTCAAAAGAAATGAGGTCTTTTCGTTCAATTGTAAGAGGCATACAAAAGCTTAAAAGCTTTTCGAACATCATGGAGCAATGCTCCTCATAAAACGCAAAATCTTAGAGATCCCGCTTGAGTCTTCGTATATTTATCTGGAAATTTTCTCTCGAAAATAGCACATAACTCTTTCAATCAGAGTAATGAATATCTTATTCTCAATATAAATCGCACCCAAGTTAATTTTATTCTTGTTTGGAATAGATTTTTTAACCTTTTGGTGATTCAACTGCTAATCCTAAGATGCTTTGTAGCATTGATGAATACGTTAAGACGCTTTGGAAGCGGTCACTGGTTCATTCGTTTTAAAAACTAAGACATCATCAATGTAAACAATAATAAAATCCACAGTAAGCGATTATAAATTTTATTCATATTATTTTGAAATTCCATAGGGCATTTTTTAACCCGAACGGGAATAATGCTGATAAAACTTCCTAATCTTAAGCAAGGAAAATTTCATTTTAAATTCTAAAAAAGATGAAGAATTCCTTTGAAGGATTGATCACAAGACTGTCAAAAAATAAATATTCCAAACCGAAGCATCCAAAATGCTAAAATTATCTCGATGATTTCGAAAAGAAAAGTCAATATCCTACTAAAATTCTAGATTTGAGAAAAAAGAACAAAAGTTCGAAAGACGCAATACGCTCTGTAGGCATAATACTCCTTAAATGGGCGGCTCAAAGAGGCTTCTTGGAGAATGAAAAGTATTTGGATGTGTAAAAGGAATTTTCTCAATCGTGACCAAAACTCAAGAAATTCATGGCATTTCTTAAAAAGTTAACAAGCGAACTTGTTTATCTGGTGGAACTTGATAAAAAGTCTTCAAGAACTGAAATTACACGTAAGCTTTCCAAAGTTCAGAGCTTACAGGAAAAAGGATGCGTTTGAATTCTTCAAAAAGTCGATTATGTTATTAAACGATTGAAGTTAAAACAATTCCTTTAAAAGGAGGATATGATTCTCGATCACTGTCTTTCAAAAATATGATTGAAGTTCATAAAGAAAATATAAATTCCTCGCGATCTGGTGAATGCATCCAAATTGGAATTAAGCCCATTAACCCGGTAGACGGCGTTAAATGTTAAGCGCCTTAATCATGGTCAGAGATCAAAGGCATTCAATTCTAGAAGATTCTCTTCTTGGAATACATCGAAAGTACCCACACTTTGTGTAAGCGACCGACATATTTCTGGCTTACGCTTTCCAAATTATCCTTTATCTCTTCGCATCCAAATAGTCGATGCCCTGGCTCTTAACATGAAGCACTGTGCATAAAATGAAAGAAGAATCGCAGCACATATTGCTTCTGCTTATAGAATTTACTATAAAGTTGGGCGAATACAACAATTTCAAGATTTAATGTTAAGTCTCTCAAGAGAATTTGCTCTAAGAAAGAGAGAAACTACTCTTTTCTTAAATTGATATATACTAAAAGCAATATCATGTGGTTCCTAAAACTATATTATGGAATCAAGTTAGTCTTCCGTAAACATGGAAGCTTGAAAATGCATCTCTTCCAATTAAAAAAGAAAATAGAAAATTGGAACGCATTATACAATATACTGATGGAGATGTTGAAATTAAGTTCACTTCTCAAAGAAGATTTAAACTAAAAATTGATGAAGATGCTAGAAGCTCTACATCCTCCGCTTCTTATATCTAACATTAAAAATGAAGTATTTCTCGGGAATTAATATAACTCCAGCATCAAATATCTCAACCCTCGAATATAAGGTTGAAATACCTAAAAGTGAGAAAGCTCCCGTAAATCCTGGATCACCAACTTTTTCGGTTTTGGGTACAATGTTTCATGATAAAAGAAAATTTTTATATCCATGCCAAAATCCAAAGAAGTTTAAATAAAACCGAAAATGTTTATAAAAGAAAATGGTTTCTTTTGCGCCTTTCTTTAAAACAAAAACTTTATATTCTAAAGATATGAAGAATGGAGAAAAATACTAATTTAAAAATAGACTTCTTTATACTGCTTGAAAATATTTATTTTCCGGCAAGAAAAAAGGGAATTTCCAAATTTTGCGATAAAGAATTTATTTCTGCTTACCCGGAAAAAAGTTATAAAATTTTATTCATGAAAACGAGGAGAAGAATCTAATGAGATTCATCCCCCTTTTTCAACATTACAAATTAAAAAAAAGGAGGAAAAAGAAATTTATGCCGTTCTCTATCAAATCCGAATCGGGAAAAGTCGATTTTGATCATATTCTTTAATAAAATAATTTTACCAAATTTAGTCTTTACATATTATTGGAAATCGCAGGCCAATAGAATTAAGAAATTCTTGTCTCCAAAAAAAGTCAAGCTAAAATGTTCGGATACGATTATGATAAAACCTCCTCCCACAATCTTAAGAAGGAAAAAATTTCATTTAAATTCTACCATAAAAAAGATGAAGAATTCCTTGAAGGATTGATCACAAGACTTCAAAATAAATATTAAATCAAAAGCATCCACTTTAAATTATCTCGATGATTTCGAAAGAAAATAATTGGTAAATAACCGAAGATGATACTCAAGTTAATAAACTTGAAAAATTTCAATTGTTAAACCATATTATAAACGTTCTACACCATTGATCTTCAAATTGAAGAAGAAAAACAATTGGCATATTACGAATGGTGAATCCATTAACGATGTAAATATGATGTAAAAATCTAATATCGATTAAAACTACGGCACAAGCAAATGCTATATATTCATCTGTACGCCAAATTAAAAGAAAATAATGATAAAGAGCGGTGCGATGCCATCATTACGGGGTTCACGAGCCAACTACAAGGTTAAGGGGATTTTTATATTTCAAAGAAGCAAAGAATAAAATTCTTAATGCTACTTTATTTGATCCTATATCTCAAAGAGAAGAATCGAGATACGTGTTAATACACTTATTTACACTATACTATCAAATTTTGGTTGGAGCTAATAACGCTTACAACTTGATAAAGTCTAATAGCAATTATTAAATTTGAGATGTCGAACACTATCTCGATTTTAGATGGTATAAAGATGTCTTTATGCCCAAAGTTTTAACCAGTGAATCATCGTAGCAATATGAATTTCTCGGAAAGAAAATTTATTGCAGTAGGATTGCCACCGCTTTTTGCGGAAAGGTTCTAAACAAACTAAAAGCTAAAACAAAGACAATGGAGAAATTCTTTGGGAAAATCTTTCCTATGGTGATATTTAGAAATTCTGTAGAAGGAATGGTTCTTTTGTAATGATATCAAGTTGAAAAAACAACTTGAATTACAAAGAAACGAAAAGAAATATTATTGGCAATTTTTGCGAACAAATAGGGCTTGAACCGAGTGCTTATCGCGACGGAATAAAGAAAAAACATAAGCTTAAAAAGAAGCAAAAGTTTTTTCCCTACGTAAAATTTCTCCAAAAAGAGAAAAAAGTCTACTAAAGGACTTCCAAAAGAAATAAAAAAGAAATATCCTAAAGCTCTAATAAAGCACAACCAGCATTGTTGGAAATGTGGAAAAATTGGCCACAAAGCTAACAAATGTTATGTTAAAAAGAAGATTAATAATCTTAATATTGATAGAGATTTAAAAGAATCTCTTTGCAATATACTTCTTAATGAAGAAGAACCAGATGAAGAAATCTTCATCGAGTCATCGCGATTCTTTTGAATCCTACGAATCAGAGATAATGAAATCGAACGATACGCAAAGTTGTAAATCGGTGTGATTGCGATGAATGTCTCATAAATTTTATGGGATTAGAAATAAATGTTATTTCTATGGAAGAAAGTTTTTATTCTTGATCTAATTGATCAAATTACTGATCCCTTTAGAAAAAGAAAAGCTATTGAACATTATCTCTCTTTGCAATCAATCCAAAAGAGCCTAAAATAGGACAATCAAAATTATCTGCAAAAGTCAATCAAGAAAAGAGAATTATATTCCTATGTAAAATTCTTGATAGAGCCTCTCAAAAGGAAAGAGTACTACGATAAATGAATTACAAGAAATCAATCGATAAAATCGAAAATCAAGATCCTTAAAGATAAGGTTACTTCAATCACTAATTCTAGTAATTGGAATGAAGATTTCACTTCTTCGAGAAGAAGCAGATAACGAAGAAAATGCATCTTGTTCTAAAGAAAAGAGTCATGAAATAAATCAAATTGATTTTAAGAATTTAGTTTGGATCAATAAAATTGATCAAATTAAATCACAAAAATGGTTTACAAAAGTAACTCTTATTATTAATAAAGAGTTTACAATTACAAGTGACGCTCTTCTTGATACGAGGAGCAGATGTTAATTGTATAAATGAAGGAATTATACCTTCAAAATATTATTCAAAAACAATACGGATTTATAAGCATGCGCTAATAAACAATACCATTAATTGTTAATTACAAACTTTACGATGTGGCTATATACGTTCAAATACGTATTAATACTACATTTATTTTAATAAAGAATATTTCTACGCCTGTAATATTGGCAATCCATTTATTCAAATGCTTTTTCCCATTAATAAAATTAATGAAAAGGGTTTATTTACTACTCTTAAAGGCGAGGGAAAAATCTTTTTCCATTTTCAACAACTCTTGTTGTTAAATCTATAAATATAATACAACAGGTTATTGACAATAAAAATTGTTTCATAAACTCTTTAAAAGAAGAAATTATTTTTAAAAAAATAAATGAGAGTATTAAAACCGACAAGGTTAAAGAAAGAATTAATTCTATTCTTCAAAAAATTACTACTGAAATTTGTGCTGAAGCCCCAAATGCTTTTTGGGATAGAAAACAGCATTCTGTTGATCTTCCTTATACTGAAGATTTTGAAGAAAATAAAATTACTACAAAAGCTAGACTATTGACATGGGAGCAAGACTTTTAAAATATTGTCAAGAAGAAATAGAAAGTCTTTTGCAAAAAGGTCTAATTAGATCAGCCATAGTCCATGGAGTTGCTCCGAGCATTTTATGTTGAAAATGCTTCGAAATCGAAAAGAGGTGCTCCTAGATTGGTTATCAATTACAAACCGCTTAATAAGCACTCAAATGGATAAAACATCCACTTCCTAATAAAAGGGATTTGTTAAAGAGAATTTTTAAAGGAAATATATTTTCTTCTTTCGATCTTAAATCGGGATTTTATCAAATACGATATAAAAGAAGAGGATAAATATAAAACAACTTTTACAAGTTCCATTTGGACATTATGAATGGAACGTCATGCCATTCGGGTTAAAAAATGCCCCTATGGAATTTCAAAATATTATGAATAAAATTTATAATCCTTATATGGATTTTATTATTGTTTACATTGATGATGTCTTAGTTTTTTTCCGAAACAATTGATAGACACTTCAAACATCTTAACATATTCATCAATGCTACAAAGCATCCCGGATTAGCGTGAATCCTAAAAAAGGTTAAGCTATTCCAAACAAGAATAAAATTCTTGGGTCATTATATTGAGAATAGAATAATTACTCCTATTGAAAGAGTTATCCTATTTTCGAGAAAAATTTCCAGATAAAATATCTCGATTTAAATCAATTACAACGATTTCTTGGTTGTCTCAATTATATTAGGGGATTTCTATCAAGATTTAGCTAAAGATTGTGAGCTATTATTTCAAAAGATTAAAAGAATCCTCTTCCTCGGACTTGATGCTCATACAGCGAGTCAAGAAAATTAAAGAAAGAGTAAAAGAACTCCCTTGTTTATCGTTATCCAACCCGGAAGCTTTCAAAATTATTGAAACGGATGCTTCCGAAATCGGATAGGATGAGGATTCTTAAACAAAGAATTCCTGAAAATTCTAAAGAAGAATTAGTCCGATTTACTTGGGGAATGCGGAATAATTCTCAAAAAGAATTATTCAACCGTCAAGAAAGAATTACTTTCAATTGTTAAATGTGTTACTAAATTTGAAAGTGACATATTAAACAAGAAATTCTTGATAAGAGTGGGTCAGCAAATCCGCAAAAGATATATTATTCAAAGATGTTAAAAACATTGCTTCAAAACAAATCTTTGCTAGATGGCAATCTATTTTAAGCATGTTTTGATTTTTGATATTGAGCATATTGCTTGGAAACATAATTCCCTACGGACTTTTTAACACGAGAATTCTTGCGGTGGACAATGTTGGAAGCAGATTGTCGAAAAGACAAGACAAGGTAAAGGCCTATGGCGGTTCCCATATTCTTTTAATAACGAGGAAAAAATGATAGGAGATGCCCCCATGAGAAAAAGAATAATAGAAACCAATTTGGAATGAATTGATTAATATCATCAAGGGTGAATTTCATCCACCATGAATGTTTACTTAGAAGAATTCTCGTAGATAAGGTATTTTCCCATGCTTTTATGTAATCATGGTAATTGTAATAATTGGGTAAACCTTGATATGTTTCAAGTTGTCTTCCTTGATGTAAAGGAACTCCCCAATTAGAAGGTAAAAGAATTATTTTAATTAAGAATTTAGAAAAGGCAATTTCCTTCGATTTTTTGTAGCATGTTGAATTTCAACGAGGTCAGTCTCTATAAGAATTGCTTCAAAATATTCTCGGGTTTTCTTCCCAAAATGATTTGGGAGATCTTTATTAAGATGACCACGAGCAATTTGTAATGGGGATAGACCTTTTAGATCTGTTTCCACGGGAAAACAATTTATAACCCCGGAAATAAGATATGGATATCTTATCTCATCTTTATTTCCCTTTTGAAGGAAAATAGCATCTTTGTAATATTGAAGATCATATGCTTCATCATCATCCTTGAATTCCATATTAGGATCAATTTTGGATAAATCTTCAGCAGGAGGATTTTTTGCTGTAGCAATATTTTGCTTTTGCTTTTGATTAGTTTTAGACAAGATTAACATTGGTCTTTTTCGCACGCTGCCATGGCCTTTTTGCTTTGTGCTTGTCTTTTGACAATGTTGCTTCCATCGATTGTCCACACAAGAATTCTCGTGTTAAAAAGTCCGGTAGGGAATTATGTTTCCCGACAATATGCTCAATATCAAAATCAAAACATGCTTAAAATAGATTGCCATCTAGCAAAGATTTGTTTTGAAGCAATGTTTTTAACATCTTTGAATAATATATCTTTTTGCGGTTACAATCGACTCTTATCAAGAATTTCTTGTTTAATATGTCACTTTCAAATTTAGTAACACATTTAACAATTGAAAGTAATTCTTTCTTGGCAGAGTTGAATAATTCTTTTGAGAATTATTCCAGTTCTAAGTAAATCGACCAATTCTTCTTTAGAATTTTCAGAATTCTTTTTGTTTAAGAATCCCTCCGTATCCGATTTCGGAAGCACGTTGTTTCAATAATTTTGAAAGCTTCGGTTTGGATAACGATAAACAAGGGGGAGTTCTTTTTACTCTTTCTTTAATTTTCTTGGCTGGCACTTGTATGAGCATCGGTCCGGGGGAAAGAAGGATTCTTTTTTAATCTTTGAAATAATAGCTTACAATCTTTAGCTAAATCTTGATAGAAATCCCAAATATAATTGAGACAACCAAGAAATCGTTGAAATTGATTTAAATCGGGATATTTTATCTGGGAAATTTTTCTGAAAATAGGATAACTCTTTCAATAGGGAGTAATTATTCTATTCTCAATATAATGACCCAAGAATTTTATTCTTGTTTGGAATAGCTTAACCTTTTTTAGGATTCACTTTGCTAATCCGGCATGCTTTGTAGCATTGATGAATATGTTAAGATGTTTGAAGTGTCTATCGAATTGTTTGGAAAAAACTAAGACATCATCAATGTAAACAATAATAAAATCCATATAAGGATTATAAATTTTATTCATAATATTTTGAAATTCCATAGGGGCATTTTTAACCGAATGGCATGACGTTCCATTCATATGTCCAAATGGGACGCAAAGTGCGTTTTATATTTATCCTCTTCTTTTATCGTATTTGATAAAATCCCGATTTAAGATCGAAAGAAGAAAATATATTTCCTTAAAAAATTCTATTTAACAAATCCCCTTTTATTAGGAAGTGGATGTTTTATCCATTTGAGTGCTTTATTAAGCGGTTTGTAATTGATAACCAATCTAGGAGCACCTCTTTCAATTTCGGAAGCATTTTCAACATAAAATCTTTAAGAACTCCATGGACTATGGCTTGGGTCTAATTAGACCCTTTTGCAAAAGACTTTCTATTTCTTCTTGACAATATTTTAAAAGTCTTGCTCCCATAGCAATAGGTCTAGCTTTTGTAGTAATTTTATTTTCTTCAAAATCTTGATGATAAGGAAGATCAACGGAATCGTCGTTTTCTATCCCAAAAGCATTTGGGGCTTCAAGACAAATTTCGTAGTAATTTTTTGAAGAATAGAATTAATTCTTTCTTTAACCTTGTCGGTTTTAATACTCTCATTTATTTTTTTAAAAATAATTTCTTCTTTTAAAGAGTTTATGAAACAATTTTTATTGTCGATAACTGTTGTATTATATTTATAGATTTAACAACGGGGAGTTGTTGAAAATGGAAAAAGATTTTTTTCGCCTTTAAGAGTAGTAAATAAACCCTTTTCATTAATTTTATTAATGGGAAAAAGCATTTGAATAAATGGATTCCTTCTAATATTACAGCAGTAGAAATATTCTTTATTAAAATAAATGTAGTATTAATACGAGACTCTGAATTGCATATAGCCACATCGGAAAGTTTGTAATTAACAATTAATGGCTTTGTTTATTAGCCTTGATTATAAACTGTGTTGTTTTGAATAATATTTTGAAGGTATAATTCCTTCATTTATACAATTAACATCCGCTCCCGTATCGAAGAAGCGTCAATTAGTAATTGTAAACTCTTTATTAATAATAAGAGTTACTTTTTGTAAACCATTTTTGTGATTTAATTTGATCAATTTTATTGATCCAAACTAAATTCTTAAAATCAATTTGATTTATTTCATGACTTTTTCTTTAGAACAAGATGCGTTTTCTTCGTTATCTGCTTCTTCTTGAAGAAGTGAAATCTTCATTCAATTACTAGAGAATTAGTGATTGAAGTAACCTTATCTTTAAGGATCTTGATTTCGATTTTTTATCGAGATTGATTTCGCTTTGTAATTCATTTATCGTAGGCTCTCTTTCCTTTTGAGAGGCTCTATCAAGAATTTTTACATGGGAATATAATTCCTTTTCTTGATTGACTTTTGCGTATAATTTTGATTGTCCTATTTTAGGCTCTTTTTGGATTGATTGCAAAGAGAGATAATGTTCAATAGCTTTTCTTTTTCTAAAGGATCAGTAATTTGATCAAATTAGATCAAGAATAAAACTTTCTTCCATAGAAATAACATTTATTTCTAATCCCATAAAATTTATGAGACATTCATCGCAATCACAATGATTTACAACTTT
Organism: Lavandula angustifolia; assembly: GCA_028984105.1. Taxonomy (NCBI): domain Eukaryota; kingdom Viridiplantae; phylum Streptophyta; class Magnoliopsida; order Lamiales; family Lamiaceae; genus Lavandula; species Lavandula angustifolia. The sequence continues at coordinate 49,614 of JAPVEC010000054.1, read as the reverse complement.
GCGTATCGGATTCGATTTCATTATCTCTGATTCGGAGGATTCAAAAGAATCCGCGATGACTCTGATGAAGATTTCTTCATCTGGTTCTTCTTCATTAAGAAGTATATTGCAAAGAGATTCTTTTAAATCTCTATCAATATTAAGATTATTAATCTTCTTTTTAACATAACATTTGTTAGCTTTGTGGCCAATTTTTCCACATTTCCAACAAACTGGTTGTGCTTCTTTATTAGAGGCTTTAGGATATTTCTTTTTTATTTCTTTTGGAAGTCCTTTAGTAGACTTTTTTCTCTTTTTGGAGAAATTTTTACGTAGGAAAAAACTTTTTGCTTCTTTTTAAGCTTATATTTTTTCTTTATTACGTCGCGATAGGACTCGGTTTCAAGCCCTATTTGTTCGCAAAAATTGCCAATAATATTTCTATTTTCGTTTCTTTGTAATTCAAGTTGTTTTTTCAACTTGATATCATTACAAAGAACCATTCCTTCGCAAGTAATTTACTGCGAAAATATCACCATAGGAAAGATTTTCCCAAAGAATTTCTCCATGTCTTTGTTTTAGCTTTTAGTTTGTTTAGAACCTTTTCCGCAAAAAGCGGTGGCAATCCTACCAATAAATTTTTCTTTCCAGAAATTCATATTACAGTCATTCCTGGGTTAAAACTTTGGACATAAAGACATCTTTATACCATCTAAAATCGAGATAGTGTTCGACATCTCAAATTTAATAATTGCTTATTAGACCTATCAAGTTGTAGCGTATTAGCTCCAACAAAATTTGATAGTATAGTGTAAATAAGTGTATTAACCGCATCGATTCTTCTCTTTGAGATATAGGATCAAATAAAGTAGCATTAAGAATTTTATTATTTGCTTCTTTTGAAATATAAAAATCCCACCAACCTTGTAGTTGGCTCGTGAACCCTGTAATGATGGCACTGGGCAATCTGCACTATCATTATTTTCTTTTAATTTGGTGGCGGATGAATATATAAGCATTTGCTTTGCCATAGTTTAATCGATATTCGATTTTCCATCAGGTTCCATTCGGTGATGGATTCACCATGCGTAATTTGCCAATTGTTTTCTTCTTCAATTTGAAGATCAATTGGTGTAGAACGTTTATAATATGGTTTAACAATTGAAATTTTTTTCAAGTTTATTAACTTGAGTATCATCTTCGATATTTCGAATTATTTTCTTTCGAAATCATCGAGATAATTTACGGAAATGGATGCTTGATTTAATATTTATTTTTTGAAGTCTTGTGATCAATCCTTCAAGGAATTCTTCATCTTTTTTAGAATTTAAATGAAATTTTTCCTTCTTAAGATTAGGAGGAGGTTTTATCATAATCGTATCCGAACATTTTAGCTCAGTCTTTTTGGAGACAAAATTTCTTCAATTCTATTGATTCGATTTCCAATAGTATGTAAAGCTAAATTTGTAAAATTATTTTGTTGAGTAATATGATCAAAATCGGCTTTTCTGATTCAGATTTGATAGAACGACATAAATTTCTTTTCCTCCTTTTTTAATTTGTAATGTTGAAAAAGGGGATGAATCTCATTAGATTCTTCTCTCGTTTCATGAATAAAAATTTTTATAACTTTTTCCGGAAACGGAAATAAATTCTTTATCCGCAAAATTTGGAAATTCCTTTTTTTTCTTGGGAAAATAAATATTTTCAAGCCGGATAAAGAAGTCTATTTTTAAATTAGTATTTTTTCTCCATTCTTCATATCTTTTTAGAATATAAAGTTTTTTGTTTTAAAGAAAGGTCGCAAAGAAACCATTTTCTTTTATAAACATTTTCGAGTTTTATTTAAACTTCTTTTTGTAAATCAATTACGGTGGTGAATCCATCATTGAATGGAACCTGATGGAAAATCTGAATATCGTGATTAAAACTATGGCAAATCAAATGCTTATATATTCATCACCAGCCAAATTAAAAGAAAATAATGATAGAGCGGTTGCCTGCGCCATCATTACGGGGTTCACGGAGCCCGACTACTGAGGTTGGTGGGATTTTTATATTTCAAAAGAAGCAAAGAATAAAATTCTTAATGCTACTTTATTTGATCCTATATCTCAAAGAGAAGAATCGAGATGCGGTTAATACACTTATTTACACTATACTATCAAATTTTGTTGGAGCTAATACGCTACAACTTGATAGGTCTAATAAGCAATTATTAAATTTGAGATGTCGAACACTATCGATTTTAGATGGTATAAAGATGTCTTTATGTCCAAAGTTTTAACCAGGGAATGACCCAATATGAATTTACGGAAGAAAAATTTATTGCGGGATTGCCACCGCTTTGCGGAAAAGGTTCTAAACAAACTAAAAGCTAAAAACGGCACATGGAGAAATTCTTTGGGATATATATATATATATATATAGGAGGGAGGTTCAATGTGAACGACCTTTTATCGTGTGAACTCTGCACTTTAAAGACAAATGTACTGCACTTTAAGGCAAATATATTTGCATTTTAAAGTGCAATACTTAAAGTGCGATAGCGTTGTCCTTAAGTGCGATACATAAAGTGCGTATTAAAGTGCGAGTATATTTCCCTTGAAAGTGCAATACGTTTGTCTTTAAAGTGCGGTGTTCGCACGTTCACATGCGATAAGGGCTGTTGCACAGCGGAACCACTTCCCTATATATATATATATATATATATATATATATATGTGTGTGTTTTTTCTTGTCTGACGAGATCTTCTCCTATAAATAAACTCCTCATCTCACAATTAAAACACACAAAATTATTTATCGTCGAAGTAGAGTTCATAAATCGAGATTCATTGCTGGTGTTTCAATTATTCTTCCTTGAATTTAGAATCTCAACTCTATAAAACCTTCCTTTTGAAATTTTTTGATACAACTCAACAAAAATCGGAGTTCAATCCAAACTACTGAACTTGGACAATACTTTGTCACAAACATATATATATAATATATATATTAATGTTTTGATTGTTAATGTTTCTATTCTACGCCACACAAAGAAGCTATATACCCTTTCTTAATTCCCGCAATCCAAGGCCCGATTCTCCAATCCGTGACGTTCAATGCAATCATTCTCCATATCAATATTTCCATTAAAACCTGTGGTCGTCGGGTCAGGCCTACTTTTGGTATTAGCCTTTATAATATTTAATTCGTTACTCATCCTCTATCTTATAAAATACTAGCATAATCGATCGGCAACATTGGAGCGTAATTGATATTTTTATTTTTGCGAGTTCATCTAATATTCAATTTCACTAAATCAATTTAAATTAATAGTATATATTATTTTCGTTTCACTAATAATGTCATGTTTTTTTAAGGTGCGAGATTAAGAAAATTATATTTTGTGGTGTATATTATTTGACTTTTGACAAGTTAATTTTACATTCACATATTTTTTTACTTTTTTTCAAAAGTAATTATAATGGGAACCTCTAAAAAAGAATATTACTAATGGAAGGGGCGGAGAATAAAATAGCATAATTGAAGTGGAGCTTGATTCCTTATAGAAAATTCAATTCATCATATTTTTTGCACGTTCTTGCATGTGGAGGGTTGGAGCACTTGCCAGATCACCGCATACCTCATCACAAAAAACAGTTTAACGTCTCTACGCGAAATACAAAACTTCCCTTTTAAAGAAAGCCTTATTATGTGGTTGGATAAATTTCGTGTATAATTGCTCATATCGCATTATGATAAGTCTCAACTTAGAAAGCAGTCGGTGAAATTTGAACTACATATCTACCCAGTCCATTATTTGGTCAGCCAAGGCGGTCCCGGATCTTCAAAGCCATGATTGGTGGGCTGGCAGTGGCCTCTGCGTCACCATCCACGCGTGCACGGAGTGCGTTAGTATGTTCTGGCCAAATAAAATAATATTAGAGTGTAAAAAGGTGGCGCCACGTGCGCGTGGCCCGCCGCGTGATTGGTGGGCGCCACCAATGTGTCGCACCAAATGTGGGATAGAAGATCCCTGACGCAGCCAAGGGCCAGACCTGAATTATTTAGAGACACTATATTTAACTTAAATAGAAAAATATGAGCCCATAATCGCCCAACTTACAAAATCCATAAAATGGGCCTGTCAGTGATATTCGAGTCTAGGCCCATGTAGGCCCATCTCCCACTGCACGCATATTTGCTTTAATAGTATTTTTTCCCCTTTTCTGCAAATAAATTCGATCATCAAATCCCAATCAAGATAATCCGTAGCTAATTTACCACCAATTCATCAATATTGTGTTGCAATAGCTGGTTTAATCTGTGGAGAAGGAGAGGATCATCGAAAATGCCGAAGAAAATGGGCGTCAACAGTAAAGCCGAAGTGACTAGGGCACGGAGGAGCGCCACGGAATCGGAGCGGAAGGATCGCGAGACAAAGGAGAAGGAAGAACAGTACTGGCGCGAAGCCGAGGGAACGAAGCCACGTGCCGCCAAGAAGCGCGAGGAGGAAGCCGAGAAGCGAGCCGAAGCGAACGCGCGGAAAGCCGAGGCACGCCGATTGGCGGAGCTGGAGGAGAAGGAGCTCGAGAAGAGCTTGAAGAAGCCGGATAAGAAGGCCAATAGGGTTGCGGTGCCCGTGCCGAAGGTGACGGAGGCGGAGCTGAGGCGTCGGAAGGAGGAGGAGCAGGCGGCGCTGCTCCTTCGCTCGGAGGAGGAGAAGAGGAAGCAGAGCCGAACTGCGGCTGAGGAGGAGTACGAAAGGATGGTGAGCTTCGAGAATACTAATCGCGATGATTCAATTATTGAGGCAAGGACTGTGGATGAAGCGCTTGTGCGGATGAATCTCGTGGATACTTTGCCGGTCGATAAGCATCCCGAGAAGAGGCTAAAGGCCTCGTTTAAGGTATGATTCTCGATTTTATAATTCCTTGAATCTGGATTCCGTTCATCTCTTGATTAGTTGTTTGAGCTAAATCTGTGATTCTTCATAGTTGTTTGAGTCGGTTTAATTTCAATTACGTTGTTATAGAAAGCCTCGGTTCGAAGAAGTTTTTAAGTTAGGTTGTCTTGCTTACTCTTTGATGAGTTGTTTATTTATGCAGGCTTTTGAAGAAGCTGAGCTCCCTAAGTTGAAGGAAGAGAAACCAGGTCTAACGCACAATCAATACAAGGATATGATTTGGAAACTCTGGAAGAAATCACCTGACAATCCCCTTAACCAGGTTAAAACCAATTTCTTTTTACCATGATTGCAAGATTTGGCAATGTTTTCCATAGTCTTATATTATATGCTGGTTGTTTAGGTGGATTTGTAGGTGGCAATTAATTATATAAGGATATGCCAGATACTGGTTCAGTGTTAGATGTTTATTCTTGTTAAACATATTCTCTAGTGCTTAGGCAAATCAAATAGAGTACTCAAGACTCTAACCCGGTCATTTGCGGTGATTACTAGTCAATTTCATCAGTTGTATTAAGAATTGTACCTGTAGAAGGGGGAAGGAATCATATAATTTTGCTCTTGTATATAGTCTTTATATTAGTTCTGGAATTTCGACTGGAATATTATCTTCGATGAACCATTGAACTTCACTTCGACTAATCTCCTTCCTCTGCTTTGGGCATCATAAAATTCCTACCTTATGTGTAGAGCATTTAAGTTTCTTTTGTATTTTATGTTCTCCTATCTTATACACGTCATTGCAATGTTATTCCATACGCTTTTGATTGTACAAGAGCCTTCATTTTCCATGTATGTCTCTTGACTGCATCTGGTTCCTCCCTATTTGCATTTGCAGATTGCCGAGAAGCCATAGGCGTAATGGTTTCCTCTTGTGGATATGAGCTGCTGTTTCATTTGTGTATGATTATGTCTTTTGAATATGCAAGACAGCTTTGGCCCCTGCAGCCTCCTCTCGGAAGCTCACTATGTAAAAAAACAGTTTAATAAGACCTTAAATGAATAAATGAAGTCTTTTTTGCTTTTGGTATTACTTGTTCACTGTGTAATATACAGCCCTTCAAAGACATTGTTGCTCCCACTAGTGAATATTTAAGTAACTTTTTCAGTTTATTTTGTAGTTTAAAGTCGAACTATCTTTTTTATGACCAGCCCCGGAAGAACGTAGTGCAGGCGGGTAGGCTTGCTATCAGCCTCTCCGTCTGGTCGAAGAAAACTAATGAGCCTACTCTAATTTTGTACTCCCTACGTCCCGGTTATAATGGCCCATTTGTTTCATGTTACGAGAATTAAGAAAATAGATGATAAAGCGAGATGAATGAATGATAAAGTATGAGAGAGAAGATGAAAGAGATATTGAGAGAATAAATATTAAGTGTGAAAGAAAAAGACAAATTGGAACAAATTGTTTGCATGTTTGGATGAATTGCCTAATTTTTTTTTATTTTTTAGTTTATTGAATCTCAATACTTGTTAGTTTGGATATTCTTCCGTTAAAATTCTCGTCGTTAATCAACTATTTTTAAAAATTATAATAAAATAATCCGATGGCATTATCGGAACAAAATTTACGACGGCCAATTTATCTAATATTTATAAAGTTTCTAAATTACCATCTAAAGCAATCATCATCAGCCTTCATCCTCGAGCACAAACAACTAACCAACCAAGAAAGCAAAAACAGAGCTTCAACATGGCAGCCACTTCCCTACTTCCTCTTAAGAAATTATCTGGTCACAATGAGAATTCAGAAACTCAACAGTGTTGCGTTATATGTCTCAACGACATATGCAGCGGCGAGAGCTATCGGAAGCTGCCGAAGTGCGGCCACACCTTCCATTCTAAGTGCGTTGACATATGGCTTGAGTTGAGTCCCACTCCACGTGCCCCCTTTGCAAGCTTAACTCCCTCAAAATATTACACTCAATGAGAACCACTACGAGTGGAATGATTTTGTGACAAATGTTTTTGAGAGGGACGGCGGGAGGGCGGCGAGGGGGGGGCCGCACTGGGATGAGGCCGTGGGAGGGAGGGCCGACGGGGGAGGGGTGGCGCTGGGCGCGGGGACGGGCCGCGGAGTATTGCGATGGAGATGGACGACGAGGGGAGATACAACGCGGATAATATAACAATGGTATAAAAGCGAAATAGACTTTATAACATATACAAATGACAAAATAATGAGTCAAAATGATATCTAACATTAACAACATATTACCTATTCCATCATAATAAAACTTATCATGATCAATAATTCATTTAATAGTAACTTCGAAAACTTTTATTTTTCAATCTATATCTATCTTTGACAAAATAATCAGCACATCAAGAGACAAATTAACAAATAACATAGTAAACATATTCTAAAAATTCTATATTTTTAACATGATTGACCTAACATATACTTATCCCATTAAAATTCATCATGGTCAAAAACAATGTAAATAAAACATGAAAAACTATTTTTCTATCAAGCTCATGAATATGATGCCAAAAGCGACGGGTTACGAATAACAATTTAAAAAAAATACTTATCATGCTTTTAAAATTCTACAAAAATCATAGAGTATACTAGACATACCGAGGAAGACGATCCTAAATTTTCACAACGAGATGGCGACGGGAAGATGGTAAATAATTCTTGAAACAAGTCCGCGAGATATCTTTGTGCATTTTCGAAAATCTAATGTGAAACTAAATTATGACGACTAAGGGTGTATTTATAGGGTTATTGGACCACTTAATTTAGTTCATGCTATTGGGCAACTAATATATTTTTAAATTCGCTTCTATATATTAAATTTTCGTAAAATATGGGGGGTGCGAAAATATTTTTTTTCGTAAACTTTACACATTAATTTCGACTTCGACACGAAAAATGGGGGTGCGGTCGCACCCACCGCACCCTGTACCGCCACGGCTGCGGGCGAAGGGAATAGGGGTGTAAGTGGTTCCGTTCGAACCGCTAAAACGATCGGACCGAATCAAACCAAATCGAAAAATGCGGTTCGGTTCGGTTTGCGTGTTTTGTTCGATTTATTTTTTTAGAAACCGTTTACATTCGGTTCGATTCGCGGTTCCAAATATTTTTGAACGGTTCGAACCGAACCGAACTAATATCAGTATTTTTTTATTTTTTTATTTAATATTTGTCCTTATATGAAAATATTATTGAATTTAAATATTAGATTTAAATTAAGATCAATTATAATCTATATAAATGAAGAGAAAAGGAGAACAACTCTATCTTATGAGTTCGGAATGAGTGACATCCTATGAACTATTATTCTTGCATTATTAAGGATTTAAAAAATAAATAAAAAGGTGAAGGCAGAATCGAACTAGAACCAAACCATTTACAAGCGGTTCGGTTCCGATATTGAAAAACACATCGAACCGAACCGAACCGAACCATTTATATGTGTTCGGTTCGGTTCCTAAACTACATAAAAACCCGAACCGAACCGAACCGGCACTTTGGCGAAGATGGGAGTGTGTGGTAGAGGCGTGGACGGAGGTGTGGTTTCAAAGCGGGAGCAAAATTTTGCTTCAGTAATTTTTCTTCAATTTGTATTTTCAACCCTAAGTTAATTCGAAATTTTACAAATATTGGATAAATTGGTCTTGTAAATTTTATTTCGATAATGCCCTTAGATTATTTTATTATAATTTTAAGAAAATGTTGACCAACTTACGAGAAATTTTAATAGAAGGACCGATTTATCCGAACTAGCAAATATTTGAGACTAATAAACTAAAAAATATTAGGGACCAATTCAATCTAAATAGGCAAATATTGTGGACTATTTGTGTCAATTGGCTCATAGAAAAATGATAAAGTATAAGAGAAGTAATCTTTTTTAAAAATGATTTCTTTTTTTATTGGAATGAATCGCTTTAAATGTGGCATCCCAAAAAAATGGATTATTTCAAACAGAGAGTCTTAAACTAGTACAGGTATAAATACAATAATGGCCATAGAGAAGAAATTAAGATGAAATAGAGCAGCATGTAACTATTTACAGTGCAAGAGAGATCAGATTCATTATTGCACAATATAATTAACAAAAAACTGAGACGATAGTGAATGAGAAATAGCAGACGTTTGGCATGTGCTTACCAATCAATTGGCATTTCAATGCGAGATCAAGCTTACCGCAATCTATGCGGAAACAAATAGGTTAAAATCGGAAGCATTCCACATAAGAAAACCAAACTAATACTTCTCTGCACGTTCGCCTACTCTAATTCTCTCATTCTACTGTTGTGTGTATGAGAAAATGATAAATCGAATTTGAGAGGGCTTGTATTCCGGAAGCTCGTAGCATTGGCCCTCATAAACTCCAATTTACTGCTTCTTCTCCGCCAATAACATCCACGCATTCAACTCCTAAAAAAATAGGATTTCGACGTTATAAGTTTTTTATATTCGTCAATCCCAACAGAAAAAATCCAAATCTATCCAGCTGTGAGGTAGATCAAAAGTTTGATATTCATCAATAGCAACTCCGATACGAAAATAAGTATGCATTATGCGCATACGAGCAGCTTCGAATAGGTCCTATATCAATTCACGTTGGAGTGAGGCATAATGGAGTTTTCGGTTATGGGCACGATTTTATGACCATTTTGCTTGAAATTATCTATTTAAATAGCTTTACTTGTGCAACAATAACAAATATATATAATGTGAGTGGATTAAACGAGAACATCCCCTTCTTTCTGTGTATTGGATGACTTCGATTAAAAAAAAATTCCTAAAGATTCGGCTATGCAGAGAATGTTGGGACCAAAATCTATAGCCTAACCTAGCACAAAAATACAAACGGGTCGGGCTAATCCCGATCCGGGTCGGACCATTTTTGACGCAGCGATGAAACGAAAGCTTTTCGATTGTTTAGTCTAAGAATACCCAATCTACGAGCTCTTCCTAAATCCGTTGATTTGCCGAGACAAATACCGTCTTCAGGGCATCCAATATCGAACAAGAGAATTCGAAATGGGAAAGTATAAAGGAGATAATTTTCTTAATGATAGTCTACCGAAAACAAGTACATGAGTGGAGTATAAATACACCCACTGGAAACCCTTCAAAATCCAAGTGTTTCTTAGGAAAATTAAAAGACAAAATCTAAAAACCATGTGACGATCATAATACTCAAGAATTATCTTATCTTTGCATGTGGCGGTCGTAATACTCAAGGAATGCCAATGCATGTTCATCCTCATTTAATGCCACATCATTCCCGCGGGGTGGGAAGACTTCGACCACGGTGGCGTGAATAAGCGTCGTCTCGTCGGGCCGAATCGCCGGAGAAAGGAATAAGATGTTTAACGTTGAATACGTCGGTAGTGCGTCGGCCACACGATTGGTGATACCCAGTGTGTGTTTGATGACAAAAAGTGAAACCCTCTAAGTAGGATACCCATCGAGCGTGCCGAGCCGACACCCATATCTTGGCGGTGAAGATGCCGCAGCCAATCATGGTTCAGTATGCAACACGAACTCCTTATGAAAGAGATAGTGACGCCTTGAATGCTTAATCGCCTGCATAACCGCATACAACTCAAGGTCGTAGGTGCTATAATTTTGGCGAGCTCCGGCGATCTTCTCACCGAAAAGGCTATTGGTTGACCGCCTTGGCTAAGTACAACCCCATGCCCCGGTTCGATGCGTCGGTGTGTAGTTGAAAGGCTTTAGAAAAGTTAGGTAATGCTAAAACGGGAGCGGTCGTCAATCGGGCTTTAATAGTCTCGAATGCTTTGTCCGCTTCACTAGTCCAAATGAAACTTGTCCCTCGCATACAATCGTGGGGGCGCCATAATGCCACTAAAATGCGGTATGAAACGCCGATAAAAAATGCCAAGCCATGGAAGCTCCGTACTTCGGTAATTGATTGAGGTTTTGGCCAATTTTGAATAGACTCAACCTTGCTACTATCAACACGAAGACCTTGAGCCGCCACGACATAACCCGAAGAGGACATCGGGTTGCATGAACACACACTTGTTCTTGGTCGCATAGAATTTCTCAAGTCGTAATACATCAAATACGGTTCGAACGTGTTTGAGGTGCTCATCGGAAGTGGTGCTATAGATTAGTATGTCGTCGAAATAAACAACGACAAATTTGCCGATAAAAGGGCGAAAGAGGTGATTCATAGCTTGCATAAAAAGTGCTTGGCGCATTAGAGAGGCCGAATGGCATTACAAGCCACTCATATAGTCCTTCACGTGTTTTAAACGGCTGTCTTCCATTCATCCCCGGGTCGCATTCTAATTTGATGGTACCACTTTTCAAATCTAACCGAGAAAATTTCGGCAGCCGCCGATTTGGTCCAAAAGGTCATCCATCTCGGAATGGGAAAGCGATACCGAATCTGTAATGTTGTTCACAACCCTACTATCCACACACATGCGCCAAGTTCCATCCTTTTTGGGCGTGAGCGATGCGGGTACGGCGATGGGACTCATGCTTTCGCGAATAAGGCCCTTAGCTAACAAGTCTTTCACTTGTCGACGCAACTCTTCATGTTCGACCGGGCTCATTCGGTAATGAGGACGATGTGGTAGAGCACCCTTGGTTCTAAATCGATATGGTGTTGAACCACCGGAGAGGTGGTAGTCCATGGGCGGGCGTTCATCGGGAAAAATGTCGGCGTATTCGGACAAGAGCGGAATAATCGAATCGGTATAATAGTATCCCTTGCTGGACTCCTTCCCAAGTAGCACAAAAACTACCTCACTTTTTGTAGTTCAACCCCAATGGGCCATGGTGAGAAGGTTCGTGTTAGGCGTAACCTTCTCTCCAATGGTTTCTTTGGGTACCAAGTACAATTTTAACACCCTCAAAAAACAAAGCGTAGGAATTAACCCGACCATCGTGGACCACACGCCTATCAAATTGCCATGGACGGCCCAACAACAAGTGGCACGCATCCATAGCAACCACGTCGCACCAAATTTCATCATGATATCTAGCTCCGATAGAAAAAGAAACGAGTGCACGTCGAGAGACAGTTACCTTACCTCCTTTCTTTAACCATGCTAACTTGTATGGTTTTGGATACGCCTCGGTGGTGATTTTTAATTTTTGAACGGCCTCTTCCGAAATAATATTTTCACAGCTCCCACGCATCTACAACAAATCGCAAACTTTCCCCGGGAATGGTACAAGTGGACGTAAAAATATTTGTCCGTAACCGGTCATCTTCAGTTGTTTTTGGGGTTAGACATGACTGGTCGTGCACTAAACTCATTCAACGTCGCCCTCCACAATCTCCCTCTCGTGGACTCATCTTCATCGTAGATGGGATTGGCTTGGGTCTCTAGGGCACAATCTCCTTCTTACGTGATAAGAGCTTTCTTTCCGCCCTTCTTGCGCCGAATGTCGATGCCCTTGCTCACCACATGTAAAAAATTTCAATGTGCTAGTAGTTGTGCCACGATTAGGATATAAGGTGGAAGATCGACCTTCGATTTTTCGTCCGTAGATCCGTCATTTTTCGAGCTTCGGAATGAGTGTTGCCAAAAGGATTTATGAAGTTTGATCCCCCAGCGCCGCAATTGTTTTTCCACCGTGATGGCCATTTGGTGGGCAGCCCCAATCGAAATTGGATCGAGGAGATTCACCATCTCTTGAATTTGATATTTCAATCCGCCTACATAGCGAGCGATAAGCTGATCTTCGGTCTCTTGGATATCATTTCTCTCAAGCAATTGATAAAATCTGATTGTATATTCATCGACGCTTGACCACCTTGTTTCCAAGTTTTGCAAGCGTTGGTATATTATTTGGCCGAAATTATGGGGAAGAAAAGAAGCTCGAGTTTCTTGAGCTTTCCCAAGAAAGGATCTTAGGTTTACCCATCCTTGCCCGAGAGAGTTTGAGTTGTTGCCGCCATGTTGTGGCTCATCCTCGAAACTCGTGTGGCGATGAGCGCAACGCCCTGGCCTTCCGGAACTCCACGGAATTCCAATACTTCTTCAACGTTTGCAAGCCGGTCAAGGAATTCTTCGGCCGCAAGCTTCCATGGAACTCCGGAATGTCGGTCTTAATACCGAACTCCCACCTTCGGTCGTCACCTTCATCGCCCCTCGATTTACTCTCCGATTGAAGGGTGCATGCTCGCGGAAATCCCTTTCATCTTCAGGTTGATTCATTAGTACTCGAGCTTGATAATTCCTCTCTCGTTCATGTATTGGCATTAAATGAGGATGAACATGCATTGGCATTCCTTGAGTATTATGACCGCCACATGCAAAGATAAGATAATTCTTGAGTATTATGATCGTCACATGGTTTTTAGATTTTGTCTTTTAATTTTCCTAAGAAACACTTAGATTTTGAAGGGTTTCCAGTGGGTGTATTTATACTCCACTCATGTACTTGTTTTCGGTGACTATCATTAAGAAAATTATCTCCTTTATACTTTCCCATTTCGAATTCTCTGTTCGATATTGGATGCCACGAAGACGGTATTTGTCTTGGCAAATCAACGGATTTAGGAAGAGCTCGTAGATTGGGTATTCTTAGACTAAACAATCAAAAGCTTTTGTTTCATCGTGCGTCGGTTGGTATCGAGCCGAATCCCGGCGTCGAGGAGAGCTTCGCCCATTTCCGTGTTCCTCTCAGTTTGCAATGGACAAAAAAAAAAAAAAAAAAGCGGCCGATATGTCCGCCTCCGATGAAGTTGCTTGTTGTTGAATCGGTATCCTCTTGACCCGCCCGCCACCAACCTCTTGGCTCCCATATCTTTTGTATGTAGACCCCCCCTCGAGGCAACGAGTTTCCGCCAGGAGACGGCCGCCGCCGCCCGCTGCCGGCGGCCATGAAGGCTTGCATCGAGCGTCGCCGCTCATGCCGTCAACAATCGACATCTTGCTCGCACCTTGCCGGAGTCACGCCCGGATCCGCTACCGCCGCGATTCTGAGTCACCGGGATCCGACTCCCTGCGCCTTCGGATATAACACACCATGTTCGTATCTTTCCATGGGTTTATGAAAGAGGATGAAATTTGTCCCAAAACAAATTCGAAGACGAATTTTGTTCAACCCGAGAGAGAATGATGAAGAGGCACAACATAAATCGAAGAGTCACATGGAGAATCTCAAAAGGCAACATAGATAATCGTTTTTATTTATTATTAGGTTTTAATGTTTATTATTGTAAGCCTATATAAAGGCATATCTATGTTTGGATGCCGTTATCCTAGGTATTCGTATCGTCGAATCAATGGGTTAACGAAGATCAACTTTCGGTATTCGTGCGCTAATCAACGGATTTTGATTAATATTTGTAAATCGTCTCAGCATTCCGAGAATCAACGGATTCGATTGGTATCTTTTATCATATTTTATCTACTTTCATTTTATTTAATCTTTCACGCATCATTTTGGACGTATTTTGATACCGCTTGTTGGTCTCGAGTGTACGGTCGGGTGTAGAGGAGGGTGAATACGCTCGATTCGATTTCAACTTCGAACACGAACGGTCCCTATTCGGGATGGTGTCGGACGAAAGCGTTCGACAGACCAAACAGATTGTTCGAGATCGTGTGCGGCAAAGAGTCTCGACTCTACCGAGACCTCGCTAGGCCGACCGAGTCGAAATTCAAGAACTGCGCAAGAGTTCGGCGTGCGAGAAATGTATGTAGGCCCAAATCGGTTAGTGGTGAAAACGTTTTATGAAAGTCTCGGTTCAGAGATATTCGATTCGGTATGCTGAGACGATTAATTGATTTTAAATAAGATGTTCGTGTATGAATAGTAAAATTAATGTAATAGTAAGTAAACGACACGATTTTTAAAGTGGTTCTGGATATCGCTCAAATCCTACGTCCACTCGTCCCGAAAGATCGGGAGGCTATTATTTATCTCGAGTTAGTCTCGGTCGGCTTGCTGACCCCAGGCAAAGCCGCGTCTTGGTTTTTTTATACGATCCAAGTCTCAGGTTACAACGATCAAACTTAGAAGTGTTTGACAAACTTTCTCCAACGAAGTGAAGGAGTCCTTATACAGTAAGGATCGAGGTTCAAAGATGAACTCCTTCGTCTAAGCTATAGATAAGAGCAGTTGAGCTTAGGGTTAGAGGGATAGGGGAATATGAGAGAGTAGCTTCTAGATCGACGAACACCGAAGGTAAGCTTTGAGTTCGTGTAACGTCGATTTGGATACTAGAGGCTTTATATGTCGGTTCGGCTTGATTCCCTACTTGAGCTAGAATGTAGTCTTTCGCCGGAAGATTGTTCTTCAAGTTCTTGCTAAGACTTTGTTCTTTGGGTTCTTTGCTCGTTGACCGCTTTCGGATTTTGGCTTTGTGGTTCGTGCATTCTATTCATTCTTCTTGAATAATCCCTCTATTTATAGAAGCGTGAGATTGAAATAGATCCGTTGGAGACGATCTTCTTCTCTCTCTCTCTTTTGGTAGCAAACGGCTCTTTTTGACGTAGGTAACGGTGCCTTTTCCTTGTTTTTCGGAAAGTGTTGACTTGCGGCTTTAGTAGGTAGGATGACACGTGTATGCTTGTCATTTGTCGAGGTGAATAAAGTGGTTGAGACGAACAAACTTCGAGGCTAATTGAAGCGACTTCTCTCTTCCTCATATATGACTATGCGGATTGCATTTCAAAAAGATCCGACAATTCGAAGATTGTCCGCCGATCTTGAGTCGACCTTGTATTCGGTAGATGAATTACAGTGAGATAAGTCTACTGCGAAGATCAGCTTCGAGTCCAATGAACTACTCTGGCCGAGTTCGGTTCGATGACTCTCTCGATATCTTGCTCTGCCGAGTCGAGGATCGCCGAGTCTTCTACACCGGTGTTGAGAGCAAATAAGCTGCGAGCGCCTTGACCGAGCAGAGTGTCTGCGAAGTCCGAAACCTCGAGAGACAAACAACATATACAACGGAATGGTTCACCAATCGATAGGGTTTTGGGATCTTCAAATCTTCGGACAAGTACGAGCACAAGGCTACCGAGCTTAAGATCGATGTCTAAGACCGAATCATTTCCCACTAAGAGTAACAAGGTCTTGAGGATGGAATCATCACCCAACAATTTCCCCACATTTGATGATGCCAAAACATATCATCTATGCTAAGCACTAACTTACTCAGGAACGAGCTCCTTACATAATTACAAGAAGGATCAGGTGGAGTTATGCGGTAAGTGCTAAACTACTTTGAGGAGACAGAAAGGTAACAATTTCCCCCTTTACAACAATTTCCCCCATGCAACAATATCCCCTATGAGAAATAATAACTCTATGAAAGTCTAGTCTATCAAATCTAACCGAGCAAAACCCGACAAGTAAATAAACAAAGTGTGTGTGTGTCAGTAATCACTTCAGTGATTCTGAGTGTTAACGCATAAAGCAAACACGGTTATTTAGACAACAAGTAGTTGTCAAAGCCAAAAAGCAGATTGTATATATATGATAGTCAGTTAAGTACAATACAAATCTTGCTAAGCTAAGAAGAGAACTAAGGAGGAGAACCCTTAAACCGCTGCTGAATCCTATTCATGAAACCTTGAGATTGATCTTCAGGCGATGGGACTCCATACATTCCGAACGTGTTCTTCCTCGGCTTCAAGTATTCAGCGATGTCTGCTGGATCATCTTGTTCTAGACCTCTGTTCATCGCAACATTCTTCACTTCTTGTTCAATCACTCCGAAATGGACTGAGTCGTCATGTCTTATGGGTGGAGGAATGATTCTTGCTTCAGGAACGCCGACTACTACCCCTTCGATTACGGCTCTGTGCAAATATGGGTAAAGATCGAGTTCGTAAGAATGCCATCCACTCGACGTAGGCATCGCCCTTAGGCATTTCGAGGCGTAATCTCCGTAAATAATTTCTCTTGATAAACTCAATCTTGGCCGATTCCCATCTCTCGATTGAACCGAATAGGCATCCATTCGTCGATCTCGGCC
This sequence comes from Lavandula angustifolia, assembly GCA_028984105.1. Classification (NCBI taxonomy): domain Eukaryota; kingdom Viridiplantae; phylum Streptophyta; class Magnoliopsida; order Lamiales; family Lamiaceae; genus Lavandula; species Lavandula angustifolia. The sequence goes on along the minus strand of JAPVEC010000054.1, from coordinate 32,745 downwards.
ATCTATGTGTTTTCGATCGGTTGGCTTCCCGAACCTTCGTATTGGTAAGGAATGTCGGCTTTCGAAGGAACTCTCAGGCGCCTCTTGCTCGGGACGAATTCTAAGTGCCTCGAGGTCCGCCAATGTATCATCTCGCTGCGACCTCTAGCCGTCTAGCTTCCTCTCCTCGGTAGAGATATCTCTCCATCCGAGCGAATATTGCTTCAATTTCCGCATCTTGCTCTTGAGGCTTCGAGGAGCTTGTTCGAGAGTCGGCGAGGTACTGGATTTGTTTTTTGGACGTACCTTGCTGCTTGAGTGCCTTTTCTTTGTTGTTGTTGCCTCTCCCTATCTTCATCATCCTCGATTCTCGAAGTTTTCTGGGAGGCAACCTAGCGGCGCTTTCTTCTTTCCACCGCGTGCTTGGTGCCTTTGTCTTTCTTTTAGCGAGGCTTAGACTTTGGATTGTTGGCGGCTTCGGCATCGGCAATGTCCCTAGCGAGCTTCTCATCGCCCGCTATCCAGAGCCTCCTCCTCGCCAGAAATATATCTCTTGGTTTTCTTCTTTGTCTGGAGGGGGTCGGGAGATCCATTACTTTCTTACCTTTTCCCCGAACAGGGTGGAGGTAGAGGAACCTCTTCTTCATCATCTCGAGTCCTCTTCTCATTCGGCATACTACGCAACCTCCTTGATGATATCGGTAGGAGTCGGGGTTGCATGAGTAGCACCGGGATCTCGAGCCACTTGGGCCGGTCTCGACCTGTGCTCGCAGTTGGGACACCTTGGGCCTCACCCGTCCGAGTCCGAGTCCGAGATGACTTCGTGTAGCTTCCCCCTTAGAAGATTTTGTAGATTTTGTGGTTTTTGTAGGAGTAGGCTTCTCAAGATTCTCTGTTTCTTGCCTTTTCTTGGCTCGGTACTCTTTTTCTTCCCTTTTTTTACTTTCCCCCTTTTGGCATCATCAATAGCAACTGGGGTAGGGATAAGTACCTTTTTATGAAGGTCGTTGAAGGAGGTTGACAGCCGACTCGAATTTGATCCTTAAAGTCTATCGGTGCCTCATGCAGCTCGTTCCTCTCGGAAGTCGAGCTTCATCGTATTGCTTGTAGGAGAGTTCGGCGCCCTTAAAATCATTCGGCTTCTCGTAGATCTTATCCTCGGGGACCGGTTGAATATTATCAAGTCTTATGTAATGGCCTTCCGGGATTGTTTAGTAATAGCTTCAGTATGAGCCAATTTGGAAGCCTGAAATTCCTCAAGTAGTTTGGCTTGGCTCTCCTGAAGGATCCTGAGATGAGATTCAAATTTGTCTTGCTGCTGAGCCAGTGCTTTTGAAATAAGCGCTGAGACATCGGGGCGATCGATTGAGATATAGAAGACTTCAGCCCACAAGCTCGGTAAGCGGTGGCTTCAAAGCAGTCTTCTTCCACACGTTGTGGACTGCCTTGGCGAGGGCACGGTTCTGAGTGCCTTGGCTTTTAATAGCCTTCGCCACATACTTGGAACGTCGACGATGCGGGTTGGGCGCTACCTCGAATGCAGACTTCAACAAGAGCTGAGCGGGCTCTCGTGGATCCTTGAGGTACCGGCCCGTCGACTTCGGCAGTCCAAGGATACTGGGTGGACGCGGAGCTTCTTCAGAAGTGAGTGTATCCTTGTCCTGGGGATTTCCCTCATCAGGCTTTCCAGGGCCTGAATCACTGGGTGGGTCGTCATGGTCTGACCCATCTGAGGGTGCTGGGCCGGAGGCAAGCTGTCGATCATGTATCATAGCCGGCATCGCGGCCCCTCGAGATTGTCCATTGAGCCGAGGTCTTCGGGCTCGAATAGCTTATCTGTTCTCTCGCCTCAGCTTCTTCTTCATGAAGGCTGGCGGCGAGAGTAGTGAAGAACTAAGCGTTGTAGACGAGGCCACTCATGATGTCGCAGCAACATGTGGAGCCTTGCTGATTTGGCAATTTGCAACAGGTCTGAGTAGTCAGCAAGCTCTGGAATTAGTTGAAGAATTTCTCGGGATGCTCTGGATGGAATCACTGACGCTTCCATCCCGATTATTTCTTCTTCGGGCACGCCGTCTCGGATTCCAAGTCAATTGGAGACGTCTAAGTCTCAGCCAGGGTGGCGCAACTGCCGAGTGGAGGAACTGCGAGGGGGCTGTCAAGGCGTTGAATTTCTTCACCGTGAGCCTGTTAGCCTCCCCTTGTTCCATCTCTATTGGTTCTTCGGTGGAAACTCCCTTCTCCAGCGATTGAGTCTTCTCGAAGACTCGGAATTCATCTATCGGCCTACGGGCTGAGTAGTTTGCTTGAGTGGCCCGTTCGGCGAGGGGCTTCGTGGTTCAGCGAGGCACATCGCCGGCTTTCCTCGGTTTCTTAGCCGGTGCCTTTGGGGTTTTTGCTGGAGGCGTTCTCCTTTTCGTTGGAGTAGCCTTCGAGACTCGGTCTGCGAGTCACTACCGAGGGCCCAACCCGATTTGCTTGGAGGGCCGCAGTCTGTTGTAAAACCGAACTTTCTTTATGTTGAAGTACTCCTTGTCGTCATAGGTGATCTCGCCGAGCCACGAAGTCTTCAATCATAGCATGACGACTTTAGCCAATAAAGTAATTTTGCCTTTTTGCGCTCAGGCATACGCGTGGGCTTGTCAAACTTCGTCGCTTGAGCCATAAATTCCCGAATGAAGAACTTCGGTCCATTGACCTTGGCACAATCATAAATTGCCATCATCAAGTGGATCTTAGGTCGAAGACCTGATCGAAGGAGCGACTTGGCTCGTCGGCAACTACGTGACGATGTAGGCCAAAGTTCTCAACGCGTGGTAGCATTGCGTTCTTCGGGAAGGCTGCTTCAGAAGGTTGTAGGCTTGCCGCGAATACCGTCAGGTATTCGTCTACGGGGAGTCGATCGTTATAGCCTATAGTGCGATGCCTTCGGATGGAAGATTGAAGCTCTTCTTCGATTGCTTGCTGATCGATATCCGCTTGAGATCTTGACGCATCGCCAATAGCGTGAACAGCGAAACTTCGCCACAATATCTCCTCCGACGGAATCGAGTTCGGATATATCTCGCCACTTGTCGAGGAAGGAAGTAAGTGGGCTTCCTTGATAGAAATTCTTCCGGACCGGATCCTCTCGAGGTATGTAAAGACTTCATCCATATATTCGAGCTCGCAAGCATCGAATTCCATGACTGGTTCGCACCAGACATGGCCTTTGCTGAGGATCTCCTCCATGTTGTCAGGGGCATCTACAAAAATACCCGCCATAGTACCAATAAAATCGAGATAAGATATGAAGATGAAGTTGCAAGTAAGGATTGCTTTTGCAAATCTCGGATTTTTCGGATTTGAAAGATTTGAAGTATGCTAATGGCGGTTTGAGAAGATATGATCAAATATATATATCAAACGTGAAGATGAACAGTTATTTGATCAAAGGTTGTGATTAAAAAGCTTTTAATAGAATGGACGGTCGGGATTAGAAGATATATTATAGGTAATGATCACATATGCCGCCTAATTCAAAGCCGATTGTAAAATAGCCTAAGTAGTAAGCGTGAAAAGACACGCATTAAATGCGCGCAGAGTTCGAGCAAGCTTATGTATGGAATGTCGTGCATTAAATGAAATCCGTTAATAATAAAGACAAACCAAGAGATATTAATATCATGCTTGAATCTTTGTCATAAATGCAAGGTTACGTAATATAAATTACTACTTGAGTAGAGATACGCAAACTCGGTCACCGAACATAGTAGTCAGCGATACCTCGTGTAGATGGTTTCGAATCTCTATGTGCTCGAATACATTTAGTACCGAGAGTGAACATTCCCCTTACCGAAATGGTCCTCTCGTGGAACCTTCTTCCGGCTGGGGTCGTAGGGTCCAACTGAGACCTAGCTCTACTTGAAAGTTCTACGAATACGGATTCAACTAGAGGCTTGGTCGGTATGTCGACCCGTTGCTTGTCGGTATGGATCTTTTCCATCCTCGATATCCTTCTTTTCGACATGGTCACGAATGAAGTGATGTCCGATGTCCACGTGCTTGCATCTCGTGTGTAGTACGGGATTCGAGTGATTGCAATGGCACTTGGTACTATCGCGAGAAGATCGGCACTTCATTACGAATGACGTCATAGTCTCTCATTCTTGTCTCCGGCCCAAAGGATTTGGGCGCAACAACTTTCGGCAGCCATGTATTCAGCTTCGTAGTCGACGTAGCTACCGAGTCTTGTTTCTTTGAAAACCATGAGATCGCTTACCGCCAAGGAACCGACATGTTCTGAGTTGATTTTCGGTCAATTCTACATCTGCGCATAGTCGGCATCGAGAATAGCCGCTTAGTTTAATATTATCATCATTGGATACCATAAACCTATGTCAGGTGTTCCTCGGAGATAGCGGAGAATCTTCTTTGCTTGAGTCCATATGGCTCTGCTTGGGATTCGCCCGAAATCGAGCACGAACACCTACGGCATAAGTTATGTCGATGCAGTAGGCATTAAATATAATGATGAACCAATTATAGCACGATATTCGGTTTGGTCTCTTGATACTCCCTCTTTATCAAGATCTATCTTCATATTCGTATTCATCGGGATCTTGATAGATTTGCCGGATGTGCAGCCGAATCTTTTGATGAGGTCTCGGTGTATTTGCCTTGGTTGATGAACGTTCCCTTTTCGATTGCTTGACTTGAAAACCAAGGAAATAGTTCATTTCTCCCATCATTGACATCTCGAACTTATCCTTCATCATCTTTTCAAATTGTTGACACATGATTACATTCTTTGATCCGAATATGATGTCATCCGCGTAGATGCTGCACAAGTAATAAGTCTTCTTCCGGTCGAATCTTGAATGAGTGCGGTCCATCTGCGCCTTTCTCAAAAACCTCTTCGAAGAAGAAACTCGGACAGGGTATCGTACCAAGCCACGGGTGCTTGTTTTAACCCATACTGAGCCTTTCCGAAGCCTATATACTTGATGTCCTTGCGAAAGCCGGGCGGTTGTTCCACATAGACTTCTTCTTTCAAGCACGCCATTCGGGAACGCAAACTTCACATCCATTTGATAAACTCGAATCTTTGATGTGTTGCGTAGGCTAGGAATAGTCTAATTGCCTCCAATCTTGCAAGCGGGAGCGAAAGTTTCATCGAAATCTATTCCTTCGCTAGACGGTAGCCTTTAGCCACGCAGCCTTGCTTTGTTCCTTATTATAACGTTGTTTTCATCTCGCTTGTTTTTGAAGACCCATTTGGTTCCAATGACATGTTGATGACGAGGTCCGTCTACAAGCTCCCACACTTCGTTTCTCGTAACCGATTCGCTCCTCTGCATAGCTATGATCCGGTCGGCATCCTTTAATGCATCCTCAATGGTCGAGGCTCTTCGGTAGACAAGAAGCGAGGAAAATAATGCGCTTTCTCCTTGGCGAATGCGGATCTTGTCTTAACATTAGGCGAGGGATCTCCAATGATTAGATCGGCGGTGTGAGCATCGAGCCACGATCTACGAAGTTTCAGCTCTTCATCGAAATTTGTTCAACACAGATAGTAGGTGAGTTAGGCATTTCAGTTGTACTATTCTGAGATTGAAGAATTTCAGTGATAAGAGTATGGTCTACTGAGTCACCGAGGTTCGGGGGCATTCGGCTCGGGAACATTACTAGATGTTCCCCCCCGAGTTGTTATTCTCGGTAGTGGTCTCGATTACCTCTTGGGTTTCTTCATCGTCTGAGTTACACCGGGATTGATTGCGTTCGGGAGAATCAATCTCGCTCAGCTACTTGCTCTTCTGGGTTGAGATTCGAGTAGATTTGTCTTCAGTTTCTTCGTCTGAATCATCATCCCAACATAGCTGGATCTTTTCAGGTTTGTCCTTTAAGCTTAGATCCCGTAGGCGTCTGCCGATGTCCTCGGATTCGAGAATTTGAGTTATTGCTCCTGTCTTCGATGCAAACTCGTTAAAAAACAACATGAGGGCTTTCCTCCACGCAAAGAGTCCGATAGTTGAATACTGGGAAAGCTTTTTTCGATCCGAGAGTATCCTAAGAATACTCCCGATCTCGACTTGCTATCAAAAGTCTTGATGATCTTTCCTATTATTGTGGATAAAGCATGAACAACCAAAGATATGGAAATAAGATAGAAGGCTTCTGCCGTTCCATAGTTCATATGGTGTCCTCTTATCTTCTTTGTCGGTGAGATCTATTCGGGAGTGTAACACGCGATATCCGTCGTTATACGCCTGAGAATTTGGGTCGGGAGTCCTGATCTGCGAGTGGAGTCCTAATGCCTCTTTTAGAGTTTTGTTCTTTCGTTCAGCAACTCCATTTTGCTGAGGTGTGCGGGCAACCCGATGTCTCATGCTCTATTCCTTCGCCGCGAACTCCTCTACCATGGAATTAAGGAACTCGGTTCCTGCGTCCCGAACGTATTTTTTTTTATCTTGGCGTTCTTTTCGACACCGAGCCTTTTCGGAAGCTTTGGTAACTCTGTTTTGACGTCGGACTTGTTGGCAGCATAAATATGACCCATGTGTAGCGTGAGTAGTCATCTATGACCACTAAAGCATACTTCTTGCCTCCGATCGTCCTTTGGAGAGACTGGACCGAACAAATCCATATGTAGCGGTGAAGGATTCCATCGGTGGAAGGAGATGGAGGCTGTTGGATTTTGATTCTTTGTTTGCTTTCCCTTCGCAGACATGCTTCACTGCTGAGTGTCTTTGCTTTGAATATTTCATTCGGCAGTCCCCTTGCTAGAGTGTCTCTTGCTAGTTTGTTGAGCGTCTTGAAGTTGAGATGGTCGAGTCTTCTATGCCATAGCCACCCCGTTCGATTATCGTTCTTCGCCAGCAGCACAAGCTTCGGTTCAGTGAAGTTCGGTCGGCAAGAACATATATGTTCTTTCTGCATGAACCTGATAACACTGCTTTTTTCCCTGTAGATTTATCAATAACATCACGAAACCAGTCCAAATACCACTCTATTTGAGTTATCACAAAATTGACTAACGAGAGAAGGTTATCTTGAAGTCCTTCAACATATGATACTTGTTGGAACTTTGGCGGTTCAAATGCTTGAGTGTTCCATATCCTCTCGTGTAGCCTTTGGCATTATCTCCAAACTCGATTCTGGGTCCTTCTTCGTGATGTAATTCTTGTAGACTCCTTTGGTATGTCATATGTCTTGAGCATCCGCTATCCACATACCATGGGTCTTTATGCACCCGCAAAAACAGAATTATATTCGAGGTACCCTTTATTTTTGATTTTGGGTCCTTAGATGTTAGCTTTTGTAACCCAAATTTATCTAACAACCCCGGTGGTTTTGCATAACTTCTTTCCATTTGAGTCAACAAACTTGACCATTTGGGCCCGAGTCGAGGCCGACTTCTTAGGCTTCTCGGGTTCGAGGAGTCCGGATCTTCGGGCCGGTGGACTGCCGACCTTTGCCTTTTGTGCGTTCTTCTTTTTCGACTCTTGGAACCTCCTCCGACTATAGGATCATAGTAATATGACCCATACTTCGAGTGGATGTGTCAACTGAGGTGGTCCATGCCGATCGCCCACCCTTAACTCTGCTAGTTCCCCCTTGGCCGAACTGGGGTGTCGGGTGCGATCTTACGGTCAGTGTGCTGATACTTAGGATGAGGTGCTTTCATCTTGTTTGTTCTTTGCTGAGAGGTTCGTGAGGATTTGCATTGATTGTTTCCTCGAACAAACCTATCGGTAAGACGCACTTCTGAGCGAACGAAGGGCGAGATGAGGAAGCTTCCCGGTTGAAGCCAATTCCTTCATTGCAATGCTTGGGCTTGTTGCTTGCGAGCATAGCCTCCAGCTTCTTTCTCGCGCCCATGTAACGCCATCATCGGCTCCTCCGGACATCATCACTCTTCTTCAGTGTGTCGTGCTCGGTGCAAGTCCTGACATTTCTTGCTTGATGAGACTCGATTCGGTATCTTTACGAGTCAAGTCATTGGTCGAAACCGAAATCCGATCTTCTTGATGCCGAGACTTGGCCATCGAGAGAGTTCATCTCCTCCACGAAGTCTTAACACAAGTCCTTCGGCCTCGGTAGCAACCTCGACTCTCCCGAGAAAGTCTCTAATTCTCCACTTTCGGGGTATCCAATTCCTAAAGAGTCTTCTTGAGAGCTCCGGAGACTCATGTCCGAATTTGTTCGTCGAGCGAGCTTCTCCGTATGCGGTCGCGACGTCCAAATTCTCATCTCTGCACCTGAAATAGTGTCGTGTGTGCAATGTGAAGAGGAATTGACCGGTTCAAGAGAGTTTACCTCATCCTCTTCGCCCGCCATTAGGCACTTTTCGGTTGTTTCTTCGGCTTCAAGCTCTAGGGGCCATGAAAGCTACATCATCATCAGATGAATCCATAAAGAAGTCGACCTCTTCTCGAGTCGTCCGAGATTTCGCCACTATGTAGGATTGTCTTTTCTGGGCGAATTTCTCTCTCCTTGCCTTACGTCTTTGCGCGTTCGGCACTCACGAGCTCGGACAATCATATTGATAATGTCCCGGCTTCTTGCATTGTATAGCGATGACTCTTTCTTCTTTGCTTTCGCTATTCTTTGATGGTTCCGAGTCATCCTTCTTTTCGTATTCAGAAGATTGTGAGTCGAGGTGTGTTTCGACATATAATTTGACTTACCTTTCGTTTCCCGATAAGCTTTAGTCACTTTTCTTCGCGTCGCTCCTTCTCCTTCTGATATTTCACAGCGAGCAGCGCATACTTCTGAGCGAGACTTCCTTCTTGTAGATCATTGAGTGAAGGTTCAGTCTTACTCGTCGTCTTGCTCGTCGCGGGAGATGCTGTGCTGACTGACGCTTTGAAAGCATGGTCAATCTTTGTGTCAGCTTCAGCTCTCAGCTTTCTTTGAGGTTCGTCGAACTCAAACTCCTCTGCTCAGTAATTCCGAAAAGATATGGTCGGGAGACAACATCTAAATCAGAATGTCGCAATAGAGTGGCAAAAGGTGTCCAGTGTCCGTCCGGCAGTGCCCTCAGTAACTTTAGATTCATTTCTCGGTTGCTGAATGTCTTTCCCAGCCCGTTGATTGAGTTCATCAGATTGGTAAATCGACGTTCGAATATTCGATTTTGTCACGGCATGAGAGACAAGCTTTCCCGGCTTTTGGAGTTCCGAGCTAGTTTATTCGCTTTAATCTTCCGAGTTCCTCGATTCGATGCGCTAGAGCATCCCGAGTTCTTTTGCGGTCTTGCATTCTCGAACCCCTGCCAAGATAAGAATCACTAAGGGTGGTCAGTATAGCGTTTCTGGGAACACGGTCTAAGTTGTGAAGCTTCTTCTCCTCAGGAGTGAAGAGACTTCTGTCTTTGGGAATCTTCTTCCCGGTCACCATTCCTCCTCCTTCAGCTTGGTCTTGAGTTACAACACTATCGATCATGGGAACGATAGGTCCATCTTCAAGCACTTCAGTCATGCTATCGTGGAGAGAAGTCAGATGCGCCTCCATTCTGACTCGCCATACTCCATAGTTCTCTACCGAGAACATGGGTACCATCCTTATACCTGACATATCAGCCATGAAAAATATTGATATGAATGTAGAGTGATATGCAGTGAAAAAATGTTTTCTCCGGATCCGTTCGAATAGACCAGTCTCAAAGTGACAAGAGTCTTAAGGAACTCCTGCTCTGATACCAATTGTTGGTCCCGAGTGTACGGTCGGGTGTAGAGGGGGGATGAATACACTGATTCGATTTCTCAACTTCGAACACGAACAGTCCTATTCGGGATGGTGTCCGGCTCAAACAGTTCGGCCAGACCAAACAGTGTTCGAATCGTGTGCGGCAAAGAGTCTCGACTCTACGAGACCTGCTAGCCGGCCGAGTTAGAAATTCAGTATCTACGATAAGAGTTCGGCGTGCGGAAATATGTGTAGGCCCAAATCGGTTGAGTGGTGAAAACGTTTTATGAAAGTCTCGGTTCGCAGATATTCGATTGATTATCTTTGAGACAGTTAATTGATTTTTAAATAAGATGTTCGGTATGAATAGTAAAATTAATGTAACAATGAAGTAAACGCACACGATTTTTTAAAGTGGTTCGGATATCGCTCAAATCCTACGTCCATCGTCCTGAAAGATCGGAGGCTATTATTTATCCCGAGTTAGTCTCGGTCGACTTGCTTGACCGGCAAAGCCGCGTCTTGGTTTTTATACCGATCCAAGTCTCGGTTACAACGATCAAACTTAGAAGTGTTTGACAAACTTTCTCCAACGGTGAAGGAGTCCTTATACATAAGGATCGGGTTCAAAGATGAACTCCTTCGTCCTAAGCTATAGATAAGAACAGTTGAGCTTAGGGTTAGATGGATAGGGAATATGAGAGAGTAGCTTCTAGATCGACGAACAGTGAAGGTAAGCTTTGAGTTCGTGTAACGTCGATTTGGATACTAGAGGCTTTATATGTCGGTTCAGCTTGATTCCCTATGAGCTAGAATGTAGTCTTTCGCCGGAAGATTGTTCTTCAAGTTCTTGCTAAGACTTTGTTCTTTGGGTTCTTTGCTCGTTGGCCCGCTTTGGATTTTGGCTTTGTGGTTCGTGCATTCTATTCATTCTTCTTGAATAATCCCTCTATTTATAGAGCGAGAGATTGAAATAGATCCGTTGGAGACGCATCTTCTTCTCTCTCTCTCTTTTGGTAGCAAACGGCTCTTTTTTGACGTAGGTAACGGTGCCGTTTTCCTCCTTTTTCGGAAAGTGTTGACTTGCATCTTTAGTAGGTAGGATGACACGTGTATGCTTGTCATTTGTCGAGGTAAATAAAGTGGTTGAGACAGAACAGACTTCGAGGCTAATTGAAGCCGACTTCTCTCTTCCTCGTATATGACTATGCGATTGCATTTCAAAAAGATCTCGACAATTCGTAAGATTGTCCGCCGATCTTTGAGTCGGACCTTGTATTCGGTAGATAGGCCAAGAGATAAGTCTGCGAAGATCAGCTACGAGTCCAGTGAACTACTCTGGCTCGAGTTCGGTTCGGCCCGACTCTCTCTGCATTATCGCTTCCTCGCCGAGTCCGATATCATTGAGTCTTCTACACTGGTGTTGAGGCAAATAAACTGCGAGCGCCTTGACCGGAAAGCGAGTGTCTCACGAGTCTCGAAACCTCGAGACAAACAACATATACAACGGAATGGTTCACCAATCGGATAGGGTTTTGGGGATCTTCAAATCTTCGGACAAGTACGAGCACAAGGCTACTGAGCTTAAGATCGTTGTCTAAGACCGAATCATTTCCCACTAAGAGTAACAAGTCTGAGGATGGAATCATCACCCAACACCGCTAGTTATATATATGTTTTATGCATGTGTTTTTATACATAAGAATATACTATACATAAGTAAGTTCGCAGTTTCTAACGGAAGTTTGATTTCACACCTGATATATATATAATAGCTAACTAAAAGGTTTTTAAATTAAGTGTGCATAATAAAATGGGTTTTATAGCTGCAATAGTTGTCGACAATCAAAATAATACAGCACTTGTGTGTCCATATATCTCATGTTAACAGATCATATATGGTTCCGTTGATCTCCATTACAAATCACTTATTCTTGGAATATGAAAGAAAATGTTACTTTCTTGATCCTAACAGTCCTTAGCTAGCTGAGAAAAATTGATAGGTGAAACGTAATATAGAGGGCCATTGTAAAGTGTTTGTGCTGCTAGATAAGCTGCTTTCTTAGTGGGATGAAACATATCCCAGAACAAATAATCTCTACGCTCTGAGCAAACCGATGCACTCGAGTTACACGCGCCTTGCGCGTTATACAGCCCCACTCCACAGCATGCAGTGTCCACATTCTCAAATCCTAGAAAATCAGAAAACGAAAGAATGTCAGTTTTAACCATTGAGCTGCATAGTATGAATGTGTGATCAGCAGCTTTACCTGAGGCATGTGGATTGTTTATAACATCTATTGTCATTCTGTATCCGTTTCCAAGAGAGTACTTGAAACCCGGGAGCTCTGAGGTGAGATCGGTCATAAGGGAGTCTAGCGCTGAGTGGAAGGTCAAGGCAAAGTCATTTTCAATCTCAAAGCAGCCATCCACTCCGTAGAGGAGTTTCTGGACTAGTCTTTGAGAAGGGCAGCAGCCTATAGGTGGCACGCTTATGATACCAAACTTTCTTGCTCCCAGCTTGTATAGATTCTAGAAGAACAGTAGAATCTCTTTAGCATAGATGAATAACATGGGATTCTTGAAAGTTGAAGTGATCTATTATCTTACCTTGATGTGGTCTGAATATGTTGAGATCATAATGCTAATGAACATGTCTTTACCCATAGTGCTGTTGGTCTGGAAATAGCCAAATATGTCATTGCTGCCTACACTGATGAAGAAGAGAGATTTTGAAAGCTTTGAGTCTGTTTCAGCAAGGCCTATCTGGAGAGTGAGATTGTCCCTTACAGCAGAGAACTGAGTGATCTGGTGTGATAATGGCACCGCGATCTGTTGATCAGAAAGTATTAGTTTTTAAGGCCAAATGAAGTTCAAATCTATATTCTTGAAAAAGTCAAGAAGATGAAAGAATTCTCACCCCATTTGGAGATGTAATATCAAGAAGCCCTGCACCAGCTGATGCAAAGTTTGCACCTTCCAGCAGATGCTTCCGGTAGTGATGAGGAGCCAATGTAAGAAGAAACATATATGAAGGCGGGCTCCTCTTTAAGCCATAGAATTTGGCTGAAAACAAATATTACTAGTGAATATGTGAGCAGAGAAGTATATAATCTGTAGTCATGCAATATACTGAAGTGTTGTACTAACCTACAAAATCTGCACTGTTGAAGCCATTACTAAACCTGCCCGTTGGGCGTGATTTGGGGAAGTCAATGCCATAGGGAGAGAAATCAGCTTTGAAGGGAGTATAAGGGAGATAGTTATTCGTTCCAACATCTGCAGTCGAGTCCCCGAGTATGAAAATGGCCGGAGAGGTCTCATCAGCTGAGTGAGGGATGGCACTGATAAAGATAACAGATAGACAAAGGAATAGAGAAATGTGTGTTCTAGCCATGCTAAAAACGCTCTTTATTTTAGTATTACTAATCCAGTAATCCTCAGTAGAGTTTATTAAGTCTTGGCAGCTTATATAGGAGTACCTAAGAGTTTTCTGATATGCAAAGGGATCATCTTCTGCAGAAGAGACGGCTGAGAAGAGGACAAGAATTTGTGGGGCGGATTGTTCAAATAAGTATGCTTATTGCCGATTACATAAGAAGTTCACAACAATGTTTAATGAATTTTATTGCAGGCTTGGTCTACTAAACAAAGGAAACAACATGAAACGTGAGAAAGATTCAAACTTGGTGTAACATTTCCTTACATATATGATTGAGTTATTTCCATTTTCCAGGAGATACAAAAAGAATGGGACAGTAAGTTAGTGCAATTGAATCTGTTTTTCAAGATTATACAAATGACATTGCGTATGAATGGAAAGGATTACTAGCTGGCTCTCCCACAGCGCAGGGCGTTCGCTGGAATCTCATACTCGTCTCTGAGAGACTTGACCGGTGTGTAGACGGAGATAGAGCTGCTGTCCAAGGTACTGTCTAGCCCAGAACTCACTTCTAAGGTTCCACATTCCTACATTGTCAAGTGCAACATATACTGCTGTCCAAGACTTGGGATAAACCTGCATAAGATACAATGAAACAGTTCAAAAAATTATGCCCCACGAGATAAAATTCAATGAAACAGTTTACAAGCATAAGTCCCACAAGATAAACACAATGAAACAGTTCAAAAACTTATGCCCCACAAGATAAAACACTATGAAACAGTTTGAAAACATAAGTACCACAAGATAAAACACAATGAAACAGTTCAAACAAAATCCAACTAAGAATAAAAAAAATTAGATAGTTTTCTTGATTCTAACCTGTGTGGTAGAGCGAAAAACAGCATCTACAAGATTGTACTGTTTCCGACTATCTGGGGTCCAAGAACCTCCATCCATCCTGCAAGAAAATATGCCTTTTGTCAGTAACTAAGGAGACTTAAAAATAGCACTTTAGCCACTCTTTCTTGAACTTACCCTACTACAAAGAAAGAGTATCCATCAAGATGCCAGCTCTGGACAATGTTTTCTCCATTCTCAAACACTATCTCAATGAAAGATCTATAGTCAGCTCCCCATCACTGCCGTGTCAAGGCGGATGCCACGGCCACCGGGAGGGGAATCCGCGATGCTTCCGACGGTGAAAACTCCGGTGATGTTGAAGTAGTCAGCGAGCTTGAGAGGGGTATCGGCAGCCACAAAAGAGACGCCGTTAACGGCGTAGCGTTGCTTGCCGTTAACCATACCGGGGGAGGTGGAGAGTCTAACAGTTCTTGATACATTGATTTGACCGTAGTGGTAAGAGCCCTGTGGATTAGGTCTGGGCCCGCTTGCTGTGAGATTGGTTCTGATGGAGCGAGCTTGGTTGATGGACCATTGGACTTCGGTGGGGGCGGGCGGCAGGGGGCCGGAGGCGGGCGTTCCGGAGGTGGAGTAGCGGAGGACGGCGGTGGTGGTGAGGTCGGTGGTGGCGAGGCGATTGGAGACTGCGATGTAGTAGTCCTGAGGTGGCTGATCGGCGGTGACGAGGACGGAGTAGGACTGGCCTACATGCACGTCTAGGGAGGATAGGGTGGTCTGCACTGTGTGGGTGCCTTCGACTTCGACCAGCTTCATGCTGTGCCCTTGGATTCGAAAATTGAGGGAATTTCTTAACCCTACGTTTGAGATTCTTAATCTATATGTTTTCCCTGCAACCAAACACATGAATTCTTAGCAAATGTTGAAATCCTAGCAGAATTTGGATTAATCTGCGAGCAAAAGTGCCAAACGACGCCGTACCTTGCTCAAATGTGAGACCGGTATCATTACCACCGCGGCCGTTGATGAGAATGCCATCGGGAGAAGCAAGCATTTTCCCCATATCCAAAATTGACTGCAAAACCTGCGATTTTGGAACGAGATTACATCTCTGTACAGCAGTAACAGGCAGCAGTAATGAATAATGTGATACCTTGTGATTGGTTTTGTACCAGTCGCCGATTAGGGAGCGTGAAATCGCCGTCGGGATCGGGAAATGGAACGGGGATTCTAGGGCGGCTGAGGATTCTGATGCCGCCAAATCCGCCAGCAGCTTTGTGGAATGCGAGTGAAGGGAAATAGTAAAAGCTGCCGATTTGATCCTTCATCTGCATCACGTAGGTGAAATTCTTTCCCGGAGGAATTGGACATGTCGTTCCGTACACTCCGTCTTCGAACGAGTTCTTCCTCTGCTGCACACCGCTCCTGCGATACAATTCCCACGACCATTCAAAATTTCAAACATAATACTAGTAGAATACTGAATTTATATTTAGACACTTTCATATTTTTTCAATTTTCTTTCAATCCAATTCCAACCACATCTTTTTTCTATTTTGTATTGTATTATTTTGTATTATTTTGTATTATCTTGTATATCTTGTATTATTTTGTAATCGTAAAATGATATATCTTGTATTATTTTGTAAAATGATATATCTTGTATTATTTTGTAATCGTAAAATGATAAATCTTGTATTATTTTGTAATCGTAATATTATTATTCTTAAAAATAATAATTAATATTAACTTAAATTATATGATAAATTTCCTAGGATGAAATAAATGATAGTATTTGAGCGGAAAAATTGAAGTATGGTGAAATTAGTCTCTATTAAAAAAAATGAAAAAACAAAAATTTTGATATATTTTTTAATTTTTTTATTAACATATACAAAAAACATACTCAATTTTATGTATTTGAATTAAATAAAATTAACCAACCAATGGAAAGCCGCCACTTGGCGCCATAACATTGGCTTGTCTATGGGCAAACAAATGTTTGGTTCAATTGTCGCCAAATGGAGTCTGCGTATGATAAATTTATTACGCCATATTTTTATTTATTTTATTGCCTTAATATATTCAACAGCGTTAAAAATAGTTTTATGAATCTGTATGTATCCTTGTGCAGGATCATGTTAATCTTTTTTGTATCGTTACAATTTTATGGTATATACCAAAGGAACATGCTTCATCTATTCTAACATCACTAGTAAGTCTAGTATTTATTGTACACATTGATTCTTGTTCTTATGATAGTCGATATTAGCATAAATATTTCCATACATATGATATATGTAAGAGAATGAATTTAGTGTATACTGTCATACTGAAGGTGTTTTTGAGTTTGAAATGTTGATTATAATTATTATTCAATGTTGAAGGGTTTAAATTATTACGAAGCTAGCCGATTTGGCCAATGTAGAGAGAGAGAGAACAAGAGACCATACTAAGCACATGATTAATTAATTAGCATGATAAATAATGTAGTTAGTTAGAGTTAATCTGGACAAAGCAAATTCCATACGTAACGCGCACAATTAATAAATTACACTTTGCAACTAACACGACTAATTAATAGCCACCCACTTTCACGCCTATAGTTAGTACGATGAGAACCAAGTAATTGTCCTCTAGTATCAAAAACATTAAATTAAGGCATGCGTCATTAAATTAATCTAAAACCATCTATGATTAATTGTGTTTTAAACAATAATTTATATCATGAGTATATCGATCATATCGTGTTTACGAAAAATAATAAAATTGATGAATAGATAATAATTAATGTTATGAACAAAAACTAACCATGAGAGAAGGAATGGCTCCGGCAAATTATTGAAAACGTTGATTATGATGTTATCGTTTGTGACTGAGTAAATATCTGGTCCCGGAAACTGCCCATTTATCAAAATTCCCTGCAATACTTAAAAATAAATAAATTATAATCTCATAATATGCAACTAGTTACAACATATTTGTTACTTGGTCTTTCCTGCATTGACACTATATAACCCATGAATTGACATTCGAATTACAAATTTACAATGTATTAAATTGAATAACTATATTTAGTATTTGACTAGATTAAATAAAGACACGATTTGAAATGCTACCATATGAAAGAGACGGTAATTTTCTTTTCCCAGACAACGACATGATCAAATGACGATCTCGACTCACTCTAGATCCTCTATTTATGCGACATGCATGCCACGTGTAAAATACGAATACGAAAAAAACCAACGATAGATAGAAAGAAAAGAAGATCAAAACCCTACTAAGATTCTCATCTCTTAATGCATGCAAGAAAAGTGTAGAATTCACAAACCTGTTGACGAACACCCTGAGGGTAAATGTCGCCATAAGTTATGTTCCAAGTGAAGAATCTGTATGGATTTTCCCCTCTCACACCTCCGGCTAGAGAGAGAAACAAAAAAATGAAATAATGCAACATTTTGTGTAGAAGAATTGATCTCAAAGAAAATGGTTTGGTTTTGTGTGATTAATCTTGAGTGGAAGTGAAAGTGGAGACAGTTGGGAATTGAGATTTATGATGGGGTTGATTTATATAAGTGTTGGAGACGAATAAATTTAATTTGATAAATGAAAAATGAACTGGAAACAGATTGGCATTTGAAGAGAATTGGAAAATTTGAGTTGAATATGTAATGTATGTGAAAGGAAAGAAAAAATAAGACGTCAAGAAATAGATAGCGTAGAGGTGGGTTTAGAATACCATATGCGTGGGTAGTTAGCATAACGTCCTTCCAATATTAGCTCTTATTTCATTTTTTATTCCGACAAGAATTATATTTTGTGAAAATATAATTTTACACCGAAAAAATGTAATGTGATTGCTTTTTTTCAGGGGGCGCTTGCGCTTGGCAAAAGAGGTTTAGGTATAAACCTCATATGTGTTTGGATTAAGATCTATCGAAATTAGGGACGGATCGAAAATTGACAATAAGTTGAGTTGAAAAGTAATTTTAAAGTAGGTTAAGATTTTTTATTAGATTGGACTACATATTATTTTAACGTATGACTATAATACTCGTGCATTTTAAAAAAAAGGTAGCATTGGGCTTAAGAAGGTTTGTCCATGATTAGACTAAAATATTGGGGATAATTTTTTTTTAAAAAAAACACACTCACAATAGCTTGGTCGGTTTTATCCCAATGCTCGTTCCTAATTCTAGAGGATTGGACCCGATTCGAAGCCGTGAATCAAAGGCCTCTTTATATTTTCCATAAGTCAATTGGTATTAGAATTATCTAATCATGCGTTGAAATAATAATAATAATAATAATAATAATAATAATAATAATAATAATAATAATAATAATAATAATAATAATAAAAACAAGTTAATTAGACATAAAAGAGTCGATTAGAGAATTTGATTAGAAGCAAACTACGAGACGCGTTTGGATTGAGCTGGAAATGTAACGCGTCCGTGATCATTGACGGGACACACGGAATTTGCATGTGAATTCGTTTTATGTTTTCCATATCTTTGCATGCATGCCTTTTTTAACTTCCAAACTTTTTTTGGTTTTCCACCTTTTTATTTATTGTCACCTAGATTGCAATAGTTTACTTTAATTAAAAATATTTCGAATGTTCATTAAAAAAATTGACAATGGATTTTTATTTAAAAAGTGAGAGTATTTTTTCAAGATTGCATTGCTGACACTCAACAAAAGATTTGGTTCATAAGCATCAATAATTAAAAGGAACAAATAGGAGTCAATGGAAAATAAATCATGATAAAATTAATAATAATTGAAAATCTCGAAGCAGAATTATATTATATAGTCCATTCGTCTTATTAAAAGTGTCTTGTATTCGCAAAATAAGTAAACTTTTAAAAATGGCAAAACATTTGTGGCCATAAAATAAATTATCCAAATCAAACAATATACAACACACAATATCATTTTCTTAATTTTCGTATCCGAAAGAAACCACAAACACTACTAACTGGGACGGAGGAACATATCATACGGTGGTGAGAAGTAAGGAAAGATGATAGTAGTACTGGCGATCAATCATGAGTAGGATGGTTGTAAATTGGGAATACGCGTTTGACAACTTGGATTATTCATAATATACACTATTATTCTCTCTCTGGAGCAAAACCGTATGTTTGACTTGTATCTACTTTCAACTTGTATTTAATATGGTTTTCGGAGTTTTATAAGGTAAATATAAAGATTTAAAAAGATTATGTGCATGGAACTTTCTTAAACCGGGCGGCTATTTTTGTCTCTGTCTATTTGTTTTTGTCTTTTGTTAACAAATTAAGTATAAGAATATGTATTTAGTTTTAAATGTGTTCATTAATTAGAAGGTTTTCGGGTCCGTATATTCTCTTTTCTTCTTTTTTAACACTACAATACTTCAGTACAAAAATTCCAATTAGTATTAATTTTCCAATGATTTGTATAAGCATTTCTAATTTTCACAAACTGAAATAATGATAAAACGATTCTTTATTTGAAATCATACTGCTAGAAATCATCATAGTCATCATCATCATGGATTATTATTATCTGTTTAGGGCCATATTATATCTATGGGGTTCATCCTTAATAAACCGCCGGAGTCGGATTGGCCCAATAAGAAAATAAACGAAAAAATCTTCTTGATCTCGATAAGGCTTTTATCCCTTACCAATTAATTAGTTTAAAAGCGTTGGACATATTGAGTTTTTGGTTTTTACAAGTGTTTTTTTTTTCAAGTTTTGATTTCTATGCTAGGTATTGCTTTATGTTGATTTTATAATGTACTCTATGTTTTTGGAGGATATCACTTCCGTGCATTCTTACATTATTTTCTTACGAGGATGCATGCAAATTTAAGTCTACCCAAATTTCCACATATAATAGGTGTTTGACTAAAAACCTATATAGAAGAGATAAATCACAATAAACTAGTCATGCACAACACATTCAACTCATAAAAGGTGTTAGTGAGCTCGAAAACACAAAGTTGGATCAAAGAGGGGCAAGTGGAAACATTGTTGCTCTAAATCGTGCAAAATATCATATTTTCTTAATGATTTTCTAAAAATTTATTATTATTTACCATTCTAAATCGCATATTTCGCCAACTCTAAATCTCAATCACAAATCCATCCAAATGAATATGTGATACTTAAGGCAAATTTACAAATATAGTTTTCAATTTTCGCGATTTGCGACATTTGTCCTCAATCTTTATTTTTTTTTTATCCCAAAATACTTGTTTTTGCGACACTTGTCCTCAATCTTCGTACACGAACCTCATTTGATATTCATCAAATTTTTTGAATCGAATTTGAGCATGTGAATATTCATCATTTTTTCGAGCAGAATTCGAGCCATAGACTAATGAGAAAAAATAATATTCTCTTAAAAATATTTTATAACTAGCCTCATTTTTGACACATTAACTTATTTAATACACAATTTTGCTAAATTGAAATTATTTTCTAATTTTTCTTGTACTTGTAAAATAAATTAGTTTTAAAGAGTTTTTCTTTAAAAATTGATTTTAACTTTCTTCAACATAAAATATACTCCCTCCATCCCACTATTATTGTCCCCCTTGTTTCCAACATGGAGATTAAGAAACTTTCTTAAAGTGTGTATTTTATAAATTTTAATTGTATTAATAAGTGGACACGAGTTTTGGGGAGTGGTTGATGGGAAGAAATTAGAATTTATCTAAATTTTTGCAAGCCATAATTGAGGCAATCCATTTATTTTTTTTTCTATTTTTCATTTTATTAAATAAATAATATATATTTTACAAAAAGTTAAAGATCATAAATTTCTAAGTTTGGAGCGGAATAGGATCGTGTGATAGAAAGAGAATATATAAGAATGTGGCGCCCACTTTATTTTGGGTTTAAGAATATATTTTTTTGCCGTTTTAAGAAAGAAGATAATAATAGCCGAACAATCCAATTATGAAAGTAGGATAGTGATAACGGGATGGAGAGGTTATATTTTAATTTTACAAATTTAACTTTCTTTCGAACTGTTTTGCAAATGATTGTATTTTATTATTTTGTGATTGTTCAATGAACAAATTAAAAAATTATAAATAAATTAAAACTATTTATAAGCCTTCCTATTGGAATTAGATATTATAGAAATAAAAATAAAAATAAAAACTGGTCAATATGCTTTATAAGTAATTGTCATGTCTCTTAAGCTACCAATGTATTTTTTATATATAATTAAATTATAAATATATATTACAAAATTGAAATTTTAGTTTTACATATACTTAAAGTCCAAGAGTCAAGAAATGAAAATGAAACGATTGAGATAACTTTTGTATTGCCATTATTAAATATTATATTAAATTCTCTATATTATATATTTATTATTATATTTAAAATACATAAAATCTAAAATGAAATTACAAATGACAAATGACAAACTTGTCTTTTTTAAAGTTGATTAAAGATATTTATGGAAATTAAGCTAGATCAATTTGGATTCATTTAGCTTTTTCCATCAAATTTATATAAAATAAATACGTACTTTTTTATTCTACTTTAATTAAATTAATTTTTTTCAAATTTTCTTTTTGTAGACAAACTTTCAATTTAGCTTATAAATACATCAACTTTTGATCTGTTTCAAATTGCATACGGGTCAAAAATTAAAGGCGACTTGGCATTAATTTCCTACGTGGCGTGATTACGACATGTCACGTGAGTCGGCATCAACCACATCCGATTTTTCGTAGATACACAAACTCTTTTCAATTTTCATTTTGCACGTGAAGTTTGAATTATTTTTTTACAAAGTCGAAATTTACTCCCTTGTCCCATTAATATTAACCGTTCCAATAATATTGTTTTGTTTCCTTTAATGACAAAAATAGTCTACACTAAAAATGAGGTGGACTCCTCATTCTCTTACTACTCACTCCTCACATTCTTATATACTTTATACGCAAAGTTTCTCTCTCACACGATCTAGTTCCATTACGAACTCAGAAAATTATGATTTTTGTTATAAACTAAATAGAATGAGAGAATGAGAAAAATAGATGTGTATTATTATGATGGTGGAGCCACTCTTATTTATAGAGTACAAGATGGGCTCCTACGACTTTTAGGGGGGTTTACTAATGGTCATCACATATATGATAAGTATATGTATAAAATATATTTACAACACTCCCCTTGATTGACCATCCTTAAAAGAAACTACGGCGCCTCGTTAAAACTTTGCTTGAAAAACCCATTGGAATAAAAAAAAGCTGGTCGAAGGAAAGAGTATAACTGCTCCACTCAATATAGTCATCCTTGTCCTTGAGTCGGCGCATATCCGAACTTGTGTACCAATTTCTTGAATGTTGACGTTGATAATGCCTTTGTAAAAAAATCAGCTAGATTGTCACTTGAGCGAATTTCTTTGGATGTTGATGCCGTCACTCTTTTTGGAGATCATGTGTTGCATTGGCTTTTTATGAATCAATCTCAATGATTCATTTACTCGTGTGTTGCATTGGATGCCTGCGTTAAAAACCTTAACTAAGAAAACCATTTGGGAAAAAAACTTAGAAAGGAAAAAAAGAGTACAACCATTTTGACCTTCATGGTCATTTGACCTTTAGGAGTCGTGCCTAATCTTGAGGGATTATTTACGATTTATTACTCCCCCCAAGATAACAATCTTCCAATGTTATCTTTAAGGTCTCACTAATATGTGCAACATAAGTTTAATTATCTTCATAGATAATAGCTTGAAATATGTCAATATATCATTACTCTCATAAATAGACCAATATCATATTTGTCTCGAAAATAACAAAACATGGTCAATATCATTTCAAATTCTCCAATTGCACATAATTAAGGAAACTTCTGGTCCTCATCTTTGTTATCTTCTATAGGTCTAAATGAGTCTCTCATCCACTTTAAGTGATTGAATTAACCATTAGATGACGTATGGATGCGATAAAATAAAATCTCTTTAAAGACCTTTCGTGTTAGGTCAACTAGCGTAACTCCACATCGAAGGGAGATGCTCAATCTATAGGTCGAGACAATTATTAGTTCAATCCAAGTATTTTGATTCTCAACTCCAGTCTTTAGGGCTGAGTTGATTTCATCAAAGTACTTTTGTACATAATGATTCACTTATCCTCTTCGGCAGGAATTTGGAGTGATGTGTTCTAATTTTGTATTCCGCGGACTTCTTATTTCTTAGCACCAATAAATCTCTCACGCTTACGGCGTCAATGAGAATTAATTGATTTATTTTGTCTATGAGGAACTTTAGTTCGTTCATACTTTGCATATACAATGTGTATATGAGATTTTAGTCACTCCTTTTGCACTAACTAACTTGATGAACTTCTAGTTCATGCTGTATGAATCTAAATAATTAATCCAACGAGATATTTTATGGCATTCAATCTTTATATTTCATATATCCCCTTAATGCTGACAAGGATGTGAGTTAGATTATAAATCAACAGATCAATGAATAAAATAATTCATAATTACTTGTTCTATGTAAGTCATTTTGACGGAGTATACATATAAGTATTATGTTCTTCGGGAGTTTCAATTAAACTCAAGTCATCATTTATGTACCCTACAGTAAGGAATTCTCGTCGTTATAATTATATCATAAACGTTTGTACTATTTCAGTCTTTTATAATGACTTTTGCATGCACCAATTGACAACATCTTTTTGACTTACATGATTTGAGCAAGTTAAATCCTTGAAATGATCTTCATATATATGTCACTATCTAGTGAATCATATTGATAAATATTTACTACATCCATAAGGTGAATATCAAGCATTTTGTGACATAAGTAGATTACTCAAATTCTAAATATAATGGCGTCTATTATGGGAGAGTACATAATTAATTCTCGGTCTTTGAAAAAAATATTGTGTTACGAGTATTGCCCCATATCTCGTAATTTTTCATTTATCTTTGTAACAAAGACACGTTTGTATCCCTTCGGGGTTATACTTTCCCGAATTTTTGGAACTACGGGGTCCAAATATTTCCGGCTTTCTAGGGAATAGTAATTCACCTTATATGACTTCGTTCCTCTTTGTCAATTATTTCCAATCTTGACAATCACTTATAGATCGTCGTTGAGGATCATCTTTTTTTCATTTCAAGAGTCATATTAGCAAGCAATATATCGTCATGCGTCCCATGACGATACTTAATCTCTCCAATATATTGAGATCCCATTAATCATTATCGTTATTTTTGGGTTCATATTTGTGCTTACTTTTCTTAGACAAAAAATTTCTTTTAGAACCAATTGGTCGACCATATTTTTTGACAAATTTTAAATGCATTTCTTTGTCATTTATGCTTGTCATTCGGTGGACATGAATTCTTGTTGGGGTTTTTTCAAGAAATGTATGAAATTGTCACTTCCTTTTATATACACAGATTAAAAGTATCAAGAAGTTGGTTTGCAATCTTTTGCAAGTGAGTCTTTTGTCTTCTTGTTCACATTGATTACTACGGAATCCAAATGTGACTAGTTTGTTCTTGTGATTTTTGTTGGATGTAGATTTCACATTGGTTACTTCGGAATCCAAATGTGACATATGTTCAACCTAATGTTGGGAACGTTATTTTATCATAATAACAATCTTCTTGTGAGACTCATTTTTTATACGTACAAAACCATTGATTATGCACATGAGCAACTAAGTGTTGAATCTCAATTTCAAAGTAATATAATATAAGTCCTCTTCAGGAGGAACTTAGAGTTTAATAAACTACGCTAGCTTTATCAAGATAATTCTTCTGAGGGAATTGAGTTCTATATTATTTGAACTATTAGTTCTAGCAATTGCTTCATTTCTTCTAGAAGTCAAGCATTCATGAAAATCAATGTAAAGATTCTTGAGGATCTCTACTTGCGCCGATAAATTTTCAATTATGTTGTCTTCATGATAGTTGCTCGTGAATGTCCAAACCTCTCATGCGAAAGCATAAAGCCCTTTGAACTTCCTTCATGACATGGTTTGTCTCCCTTGTTTTTATAAATGTGTACATTGAAAATGGTAGTGTGATAACTTTTCCTTTGTTAGCTTAGGCTAAATACAAAATAATTATATAAGAATATGTATCACTACCTTCTTATATTATTTCAATATAGTATCCATTGCGGTGGATATCCTTAAAACTTAGTAAGTTTCTTCTAGACTTCATCAAGTAGGCAAACTTAATAGTTGATTTCGTATCATTTGATAAAATGACACATGCTCTTTGGAGCCTTGAATAATTTCGATCCACTAGATTTTTAAAAATCTTGCAATGAAGATGCAAAATACTCAGTATCGAGCTTTAGGGAGGACAAACAATTAATATCTTGACATAATCACCCGCTAGGGATGCTTCGTTTAATTCTATTATTATCCCCCATTGCCTCTTATTGGCGTATTTGAGCATCGATATCAATATTTCATTAATGTCAACTAGACATAAATAATATTTTTTCATTTAGTAATAAACATATATCACTCAAGATACGAGCTGCTCTTTAAGATCATTTAATATTCCTCTAGAATATAAATGATGCTACTTCGAGGAGCAAAAGATAAATAATATATAAAAATACTATATTTGAAGCATTTCCACAAACATGTGATAGTCATGTTACTATCACAATACGGTCATTCTTCGGGAATGTAATTGTGCTACTTCTGGAGCAACAATTTAGTTTCATGATAAGCGAAATCAATGAATTGCAAATTTTGAGATCTACCGATATCACATCTATTCTTGAAAAGAAATTAAGTCATAATAGGATATTGGAAATGCAATTCTCATTCAAAGAGGAGCTCTTTGCTACCACTCCATATAATTAGGTAATTTTTTAAATTACAACATACCTTTAGATATAAATTGTTCTTTAGGAACATGTAATATTCATCAAGAATATTAATTGTGCTACTTCAAGAGCAACAATTAAAGTATGGTTATTGAGATATATAATTTCAAAATGACAAGTTTTATTTGTTCCAAGAACATATAGAGTTAATTGTGCTACTTCAAGAGCAACAATTAGAAGTTATGAACTTATAACATTTGTCAAAATCAAAAGCTTGAATTGTTCTTCAAGAACATGTAGCATTCTTCAGGAATACAAATTGTGCTACTTCAGGACCACCAATTTAGTCTATATTAAACGACTTGAGGCGAATGACTAATATTTTCGTAGAACCCAATTGTTCTTCAGGAACATATAGTGTTCGATGGGGATATCAATGCTACTTTGGGAGCAACAACAATAACAATTCAAAATTCAAGACTCACCCATCAATAAGACATTATACTGAATTGCTCATCACGTAATATTCTTCGGGAATATTCATTGTGTGCTACTTCAGAGCATCAAATTAAGATTATATGTATATATAGATATAAATATTATACGATATGCGGGAAAAAAAAGCTGAGGTATATAGTAAATACATAAATAATATTAATAACTCTTCAAGAGTGTGAAATATTCTTCAAGAATATTAAATTGTGCTACTTGGAGCAACAATTAAATTTCAACAAATTTGAATTGTTCTTTAAGAGCATAGATATTCTTCAAAGAATATGGATGTGCTACTTACCAGGGGAGCAACAATCTAGATTCAACATTAAATAAATAAATAACAAATAAATAAATAAATAAATAAAAGCGTAAAATAAATGCTCTTCAAGAGCATGTAATATTCTTCGGGAATATTGATTGTGCTACTTTTGGGAGCAACAATTTAAGTGAAAAATATGTTTTGGAATTGCTCTTCAAGAGCATATAATATTCTTCAAGAATATAAATATATTGTGCTACTGAGCACACCCACTAAAACATCTCGAATATGCAAGAATATTATTCTTCTCACGAATGTGATTTTACAAGATCGTGCATATTGATTTATACCCATATACATGTGGGTGATAAACAAAATATAATTATATGTACAAAATACCAAAGTAGGAAGTCGCGAATTAATCCGATATTTTCTCGGTTCGATAGCCAATTATTTTTTGGGTTTGTCTATGGACAAAACGACGGAAGGAAATTACTCATACCTTAAAGATTAGATAGCTCTTTGAAAACGCTCGATTTATCGTGCGACAACTCTCTTTGCAATTTCCCATTCTTTGATCTTGTAGCATTGCAAATCACCCAACCCAGTTTGTTTTTGCCGGCGTCATTGCTTCTTTTGGAAAGAGCTTTGATGCGATAACGTGTTATAAACTAAATAGAATAAAGAGAATAATAGAGAGAATGAGAAAAAATAGATGTGTATTATTATGATGGTGGAGATCTATATTTATAGAATAAGATGGGCTTTACCACGTGATTTTTAGGTGTTTACATATGCGTCATCACAATATATGGTAAGTATATATATATAATATATTTACAACAATTTTTAACTTTTTTAGAAATTTTAGATTATTTCTTTAATATCAACCATGAAAATCAAAAAAAAATCAATTGCCTCAATTATGTGTTAAATAATTTCGATGAATTTTCATCCATTCCCACCAACGACAAAAATGTGTTAATTTCTTATAATTAAAACATATAAAATATATAATGTTGGGACCGAGAGCACGTTCGGGTAGAAGGGAGGTGAATACACCGAAAACCGATTTCTCAATCCTTAAACACGCAATGCTTTTTCGAGATAGCCGTCTTGCTGAACGGGTTGGCGGCACTGATAAGCCGTTCGAATCGTGTTGCGAGTGAGCGACCTGACTCACCGAGATCCGCTAGGCGACCGAGAGTCAATGTCGGATCTTGCGGATAGAGTTCAGATGGTGCGGAATAGTGTAGGCCCAATCGGGCTGAGTTGGAAACGTTTTTAATAAAACAGTTTGTTGGAGATTAGTCTGTACCGGCTTTCGTTGGCTAAACTCGGTTGAATGATTTAAGAAGGCTTTTCGGTATGAACAGCTTAAATCAATGCAATGTGAAGAAGAATACGAGACACAAGACACTGAGATTTTTAAAGTGGTTCGGATATAAAATCCTACGCTCCACCGTCCCTATCTGATCGTGAGCTATTTATTATAACGAGGTAGTCTCTGGGCTGGTTTGTCTGACACCTGACAAACTCTCGGTCTTGAGATTTATACTAAGATCAGCCGATCGAATGGATATATATAAAAAATATAGCGAGACGAGTAATCATATAAGTTGTCGTAAAGATTTGATAACATCATACCATTAAATTTTGAGAAATTTTTACAAGAAGATTTGAAAGAGATTACAGTAAGGCGTTTGCAAGTAATGAGATCTCGTAATTTCGAGTTAAAGATTTGATAGTTCGCAAATGGCGGTTTCAAAGATTTGATCGTGAACATATATCTAAGAGAATGTGAACAGTTAATGATCAATGGTTTGCTTTAAAACCCGTTCCTCTGAGATGGGACGGCTAAGATTAAGTATTATAAAAAAGTAATACATCAAATTAGCCGCCTAAGTCAAAGACAGTTGTATATATAGCCTAAGAAGTAACTATGATATGACATGCGTTAAATGCGTGGCGAGAAGTTCAAGAAGCTTATGCATAATGTGCGCATTAAATGTAAAAACCGTTAATATTAAATGACAATTCTTAAGGTATTGAATACTGGTCTTGAATCAATCATAAATGCATAGAACTGTTCTATTGGCTACTACCGAGTAGAGATACGCAAATCGGTCACCGAACAACGTAGTCGCCTGATACCTCGTGTAGATGGTTGCTTTGAATCTCTACGCATCGATTTTACTCGCATCGAGGAGTGAACATTCCCCTTACCCGAATGCTCCTCTCCTGTGAATCCTCTTCTTGACCGGAGGTCGGTAGGGTCCAACGAGCACTCCAGCTCTACCGAAAGTTCTCCGAATCCGCCGCCTAGAGGCTTGGTCGAAGATATCGCCCTTGTCTGTCGATATGGATCTTTTCCATTCGATATCTTTTCTCGACATGGTCACGAATGGTGATGACATACGATGTCCACGTGCTTGCATCTTATATATGAAGTAGAGGATTCTCGGTGATTGCAATGGCAATGCGCATCGCGCAAAGATTGGCACTTCATTCGCAACGACGCCATAGTCAGCTGAGTAAGCTGGCATACCGACCAAAGGGATTTGGGCGCAACAGAACTCCGGCAGCTATATATCAGCATCGTAGTTGACGCGCTAACTGCGAGAGCTTTCCGCCAAGGAACCCGACATTCCTGAAGTTGATTTTCTGTCAATTCTACACCCACTGTTAGCAAAGATCGTAATAACCGGTTAGTTCATATTATCATGATTGGATACCATAAACCCAACGGCCGTGTTCATCTCGAGATAGCTGGAGAATCTTCTTTCTTGACGAATCCATGTGACTCGCTGGATTCGCTTTCGAAATCGAGCACGACACTTCTTACCAAGTTATGTCGGGATGAGTAGTACATTGAGTATATAATAAAGAACCACCATTATAAAGCCTGTGAAATTCCGATTTGGTCTACCGATACCCCTCTTTATCAATATCAATCTTCATATTCGTGTTCATCCCGGATCTTGATAGGGTTTGCCTGATGTGCAACCTGAATCTCTTTGATGAGGTCTCGAGTGTATTTCGCTTGATTAATGAACGTTCCCTTCTCAAATTGTTTCCGACTTGGCCGAGGAAATAGTTCATTTCTCCCATCATTGGACATCTCGAACTTATCTCCTTCGTTATTCTCAAAAAACTCCGCCGACACATGATGACGTTCTTCGAGCCGAAGATGATGTCAGGTCTACGTAGATCTGCACGAGTAATAGGTCGTCTTCAGTCGAATCGTTGAAAAATGTGCGATCTTTATGCGCTTTTCACGAAAACTTCTTGCAAGAAGAAAACTTCGGGATAGTGGTATCGTACTGCCCCGGGTGCTTGTTTTAACCCATACTGTAGCCTTTCCGAAGTCTATAAACTTGATGTCCTATTTTAAAGCCAGTGGTTGTTCCACATAGACTTCTTCTTTCGGCACGCCATTCGGGGAAAGCGGACTTCACATCCATTTGATAGACTCGAATCTTTGATGTGTGTTGCGAGGCTGTGAATAGTCCCGATTGTCCTCCAATCTTGCAACTTTGGAGTGAAAGTCTCGTCGAAATCTATCCCTTCACCCGACAGGTAGCCTTTGCCACCAGTCTGATGCGCTTTATTCCTTACTATGACGTATATTTTCATCCGCTTGTTCTTGAAGACCCATTTTGTTCCAATCACATGTTCGGGTGCCTGTCGGCCCGTCAACAAGCTCCCAAACTTCGTCTCGTGAACCGATTCGACTCCTCCTGCATGCTATGATCCGACAAGATCGTTCAGTCGCGTCCTGGATTGTCCGAGGTTCTTCGGAGGACAAGAAGCAGGAGTATAAGGCGCTTTCACAGCGCAGGAAACTTGATTTTGTCTTTACGCTTGTTGTAAGGATCTCCAATGATTAAATCGGTATGAGCATCCAGACCACGATCTTGATGTTTCACTCTTCATCCGAAATTTGTTCAACACGGATAGTAGGTGAGTTAGGCATTTCAGCATTGTACTATTCAAGGATTGGAAGCATTTTTAGTTATGAGAGTGTGATCTACTCGAATCACAAGTTCAGGGCATTTAGCTCTAAGAACTTGCTTGTTCCCCCTTGAGTTGTTATTCTCGTTAGTGGTCTCGGGTTCCTCTACTGGGTTTCTTCATCGACCCCAGTTACCGGGATTGACTCTGCTCGGGGAGAGTCAATCTGCTTTCGGCTACCTGTGGCCGAGTTTGGAGATTCGATGAGACTTGTCTTCGTTTCCTTATCCGAATCATCATCCCAACATAGCCTGGATCTTTTTCGGCTTTGTCTTTTAAGCTCGAGATCCACGTGGCGCTTCCCGATGTCCTGGATGTCAGGATTTGAGTTATTGCTCCTGTGCTCGCAGAGCAAACTCATTAAAAACAACATGAGGGCTTTCTTCCAGCGCAAGGGTCCGATAGTCAATGAATACCCCGAAAGCTTTGCGGAACCGGGAGTATCCCAAGAACACTCCCGATCTCGACTTGCTATCAAAAAGTTTCTAACTGATCTTTCCCATTATTGTGGATAAAACACGAGCACCCAAAAATATGGAAATAAGATGGAGAAGGCTTCACGTCGTTCCATAGTTGGCTATGGTGTCCTCTTATGCTTTGCTTTGTCGGTGAGATCTAGTTATGAAAGTGTAACATGCAGGTGTTAGCGCAGCTTCGCCCGCAATTTGGATGGGGAGTCACGAGTGTCGCGTAGCAGTTCTTCTTTGCTTCTTTGAGTCGTTCGATTCTTTCGTTCGGCAACCCCATTCCCGCCGAGGGGGTGCGCGCAGCGGTTGTGACCCACGTGCTTTTATTCCTTCGCTGCGTGAACTCCTCCACCACCCGTGAAATTAAGGAACTTTACGGTTCCTGCTTACAACGTTATTTTTGACCATTTTGGTGTTCTTTCGACACCGAGCCTTTTCGAAGCATTGTGTGTACTCGCTGTTTTTGACGGCCGGACTTGTTAGCGTACAATATGACCACATGTGTAGCGCGAGTAATCATCACCCATGACCCTTGTCATACTTCTTGCCTCTAATCATCATCCAGAGACCGGGCCAAAGGAACACAATCCATATGTATAGTTAAGGATTCCATCGAGAGAAGGAGATGTGAATGTGTGGATTTTGTTGCTTTGTTTGCTTTCCCCTTCAGACTGCTTCACCTTTGAGTCGTCTGGCTTCCGAATCTTCATTCATAGGCGTCTTGCTTATTTAGAGTGTTTCTTGTTAATTTGTTGTGGCGTCTGGAAGTTGAGAATGGCTGAGTCTCTCGTGCAAAAGCTAACCCTGTTAAGCTTCGTCATTCTTCGCGACCGTGATAAACTTAGGGTTGATCGAAGTTCCGTGCCGCTCATAGATATTCTTCTTGCGCGAACCGTGATAGCAGCTGTTTCCTGTTAGTTTTATCAATAACATCACGAGAAACCAACGTCAAATATCACTGTATTCGAGTTATGCACAAAATTGACTAACGAGAGTAGGTTAAGGGCTTGAAGTCCTTCAACATATGATACTCTTGGAACTTTGGCAAGTCCCATGTTAAGTGTTCCATAGCCTCAGTATAGCCTTTGGCATTGTCTCTCAAACTCGATTGAGGTCCTTCTTGAATAGATAATTCTTGACAAGTCCTTTTGGTAAGTCATGTGTCTTGAGCATCACGTCGTCCACATACGAAGGATCTTTTTTGCATCGCAAAAACATAATTATATTTAGGTACCCTTTATTTTGATTGGGTCCTTTAGATGTTAGTTTTGGTAGCCCATATTTGTCTTACGACCCACAGTGGTCTCGTATAACTTCTTTCCACTTGCATCAACGTATCCCCGACCACCGGACTGGGTCCATTCCGACTTTTAAGCTTTTGTGTTCGGAGTGCCGATCTTCCGAGTGGGTGGATCTGGCGACCTTGCCTTTTGTGCGGCTTTCTTCTTCTTGACTTTTGGATCCTCTCACTATTTATAGGATCACAATAATACGAATTCACACCGGTTCTGACGCTGCCAGCCTAAGGAGGTCCATACCGACGCCTCATTTGATTGGCCGTTCCCTCAATCGTAACTCGTGTTTTCTGGGTGCCGATCTTCTTGTCGAGTGGTCACATGCAGGACGAGGCTTCTTCATCTTCCGCTTGTTCTTGGCTAGGGATTCAGATGCCCGATTTATGGTCTCCCTTGAACAAAACCTATCAAATAGTCACACTGGAGTGTAATGTAGCGTATTTATGGTGCTCCTCTGCCGAATCCAAGTCCTTCCTTACAACGGTTGGG
>JAPVEC010000159.1:0-26441 GCA_028984105.1 Lavandula angustifolia | reverse complement strand
TTTATTTTTGTAGAAAAATAAAAACAAATTTGAAACTAAAAAACAACAAATGATGAATATGTTGCATATAAATTCTACTAAATTGAAAATGCGTTTTTATAAATGAAGATAGAAAAACAAAAGGTACATATTTATAAAAAAATATGGAAAAAGGCATGAACCGGCATTTTTTGGTTTTGATCGGAAACTGTACTGTTTTTCGGTTTGGTTTTTAGAAGAATCAAAAACCGATTGCTTGGTTTCAATTTTCGACCGAACTGCCATTGAATTTTCTATATCATTTATTTACCATGTTTAAGAACTAACTAGTTGTTTATGAAGAAATGCAGTAGAATAGTGAAGTGGGTCGGAAGATGAATAAAAGATTTCGAGATTGATCATCTTTTTGTTAGGCCCACATGAACTTAAACCCTAAACATGCATTAATTAATTAATTATATTAAGATCCGGATCCAAAATAGTATTGGTCTCCACCCAAATTAAGAACAAGGAGTATTTTTAATTTTTTTTTTATTTAGAATTTCAATCACTAGAGATAGTTTTCTCATCCCATACAGGTGCGGATCCAGGATTTTTAGTTAGTGGGACAAAATTTACGAAGAGCATTCCTTTTTTGAGGGTTGCTCGAAATTCTTTTTTTGGGGGCGTTTATTTATATTTGAGTCTAACTATGGTTACTATTTGAAGCTTATTTAGGATATTATATTTTCTTATACGGATATCCATTATATTTCGTTTGTAATTTATATGAAAAATGTAGTACAAAATTCTATTTCGACAACATCCCCAAATTAGTTAGAGGATATTCGGAGGAATAACAAACTCTAGCTTATGATTCAATCAATTATATAAAAGAAAAAGTCTTTGTGTACTTTAAATTATGCTAATTTTACTCAGCAGACAATCAAGTACCAAAAAAAAATTATGTACATAATACATCAATTGTATAGAGTTATATATGTTAAATTATATATATAAATCTATTAAAATTGAAGTAAAAAAAATCCTATAAGAAGTTTTGGGAGGGGGTTGTTTCGTACCCACCCGCCTCCTTTAAATCTGCCAATGATCATATCCATTAAATAGTAACTCAATTATTGCTCATAATTATTATCAATTTATCATGTGTATTCATCTTCTGATAAACATTGTTATATTTTGAAGGTAACTCGTTAATTGTAAGAATGTAATTGCTCCTTGTTCCAACCTTCTTAAATAATGCCAACAAAGTTTGTTAAAAGAGAGAAAAAATTATTGAGTTATAACACCACCTTAAAAAGGCTAACAAAGTTTGTTTACGTTAAAGTCGGAGTAAAATAGTGACAATCGACAACGTACTTATCACTATTTTATTAACACCACTAAGCAAAAGGATCTAACGAATTAAACAAAATAGCATTGAGAAGCAACTTTGCTCAATGAATTTGTATAATTTATTTAGTGCTAAACAATTCATGGAGAAAAAATCAATTTTAGACATGTAATGTTGTCCAAAATCAAAATTGGTCATGTAATGTTGAATCAATCAATTTTAGTCCTATAATTTCACATTGTCTTCTTTTTTGGTTCTGTTGTCAGAATGTGATACACACACGCCTAATTCTATAGCCGGACATTTTTTCGGTCACTCACACGTTTTCATTTTCGGTCTTATAATGTAGCTCGCAATCGATTTTGGTCCTATAATTTAGCACTCAATCGATTTTGGTCATGTAATATAGTCTTCAATCAATTTCGGTCCTCGAATAAAGAATGTAATCGATTTTGGTCCTATAAATATGATATATGTTTATTTGTTTATAGTAATGCAAAATTATCATAATTCCAATAAAAAAATACTCCCTCCGTCCCAAAATTATTGTCCGCTATTCTATTTTGGGTTGTCCCAAAAATTCTTGTCCAGTTTCCTTTTTTTAGTAAATTATTACACACAACTTTTTTGTGGGACCCACAACTTTATACCAATCTACACGGTTAACAAATCTCCTTAAAAACCGTGCAAAAAGCAAATTGGACAAGAATTTTGGGACGGAGGGAGTACTACATTATTATATTCATCATATTTTGTTTAAAATTTACCTTGTTGATATATATTATGTAAATTATGTAATGTCTCGTAAATAAAACGAAAATTATGAAATGTCTTTGATTTTGGTACAATGAATTATAATGGTACAACTTGTGTAAGAAAACCAAAGATATTTCAATATTTTTGTACTGTTAAAGAGACATTACGTAATTTACATTATATCAACAAGGTAAATATTAAACAAAATATTATGAATATAATAATGTAGTATTTTTTTTATTGGAATTATGATAATTTTGCATACTATAAACAAATAAATATAAATCTATTGTAAATATATTATAACATTATATTTACCATGTAAACCCTAAAAGCTCATGAGTCCATATTGTACTCTATTAATAGAGGTCTCCACCCTCATAATAATACACATCTATTTTTCGTTCTCACTATTATTCTCTCGTTCTATGTAGTTTATAACACGTTATCGCACGATAGTCTCAATTTTTTTACCTCCGAATCTCCTCTCGAACTTCCAATGATCCTTCTCATTGTAAGCCTACATAAACAACTTTGTTTGTATATTATATTCAATATTATCATTGAATTGCTGAGGTACGTGGACTAGAGGTAAATACCCGATGAATATCACATGCTCTTAACGAGCAATTCAATTTAGTATTTAAATGATTTAATTGATGCTCCAGAAGTAGCACAATTTAATATTCCTGAATAATATTACATGTTTTAAATGAGCAATTCATACAATATATCTTATTGATGGACGAATTTTGATTTTTGAATTGTTATTGTTGTTGCTTCTGAAGTAGCACACTTGATATCACAAAATAACACATGTTCCTAAAGAGCAATTGAGTTTCTCCAAAATATTAGCCTTTCGTCTGAAGAAGTTTAATAAAGAGTTTGTATTAAATTATTTGTATTCCCGAAGAATACTAAATGTCATGAAGTAGCACAATTTGTATTCTTGAAGAATACTAAATGTTCTTGAAGAACGATTCAAGCTCTTGATTTTAGCAAATGTTGTATGATCATAACTCTAATTGTTGCTCTTGAAGTAGTACAATTAACTATACATGTTCTTGGAACAACTAAAACTTGTCATTTTGAAATTATATATCACAACAACTACACTTTGATTGTTGCTCATAAATTACCACAATTAATATTCATGCAGAATATTACAAGTTTCTAAAGAGCAATGTATATTTAAAGGTAATTTATAATTTAAAGTATTACCTAATTATATGGAGTGGTAGCAAGAGCTCCTCTATGGTTGACAATTGCATTTCCAATATCCTATTGTGGCTTAATTTCTTTTCAAGAATAGATGTGAGATCTGATAGATCTCAAAGTTTATAATTTATTGATTGTATTTATCTTGAATAAAATTAAAGTGTTGCTCTAGAAGTAGCACAATTACATTCTAAAGAATGACCATATTGTGAGAGTAACATTAATATCACATTTTTTTTGTAGAAAATACCTCAAATATAGTATTTTTATATACTGCTTAACTTTTGCTCTTGAAGTGACATCATTTATATTTCAGAAGAATATTAAATGCTCTTAAAGAGCAACTCGCATTTTCGATGATAAACATTATTTATGTCTTGTTTACATTAATGCACTCTTGATATCGATGTTCATCTACCAATAAGAGGCATGATGGAGATAATAATAGAATGAAACGAAGCATCTCAGCAGGATTGCGTCAAGATATTAATTGTTTGTCCTCTCTAAAGCTCAATAAGAGTAGATGCATCTTCAACTGCAAGATTTTAAAATCTAGTACATCGAACATCATTAAAGGCTCACGAATAGCTTGTATCATTCTATCAAATAATACTAAATTAACTATTGAGCATGTTCTTTACTCTAGTAAGTCTATAAGACACTTATTAAGTTTTAAGGATATGCAATGGATAGCATATTGAAATAATATAAAAAGGTAGTGATACATGTTCTTGTATTTAGCTAGATGCTAACAAAAGAAAAGTTTTCATACTACCATTTTAAATGTATTACACATTTATGAAAACAAGTGAAACAAAACATGTCATGAACCGGAAGTTCAAAAGAGCTCTATGCTTTAACAAGATAAGTTTGGATATTTACGAGCAAACTGTAATGCGCAACATATTTGAAAATTTATATGGGCGCAACATAGAGATCCTAAAGAATCTTCTAATCAAAGAATTTTCATGATTTGCTTGATATCTAGAAGAAATGTAGCACTTGTTAGAGCTACTAGTTCAAATAATAAAGAACTCAATTCCCTCAAGAGGATTTGTCTTTGATAAAGCTAGCGTGTTTATTAAACTTCAAGTTCCTCCTGAAGATGATTTATAATATATGGCTTTGGAATTGATATTAAATAATTAGTTGCTCATATCCATACTCAAATGGTATTTGTCCGTATAAAAACGATCTCACATTAAAATTGTTATTATGATGAAATCAACCCATGCTTAAAGACGGAGTTAGAATCAAAAGACTTGGGTTGAACTAATAATTGTCTCGACCTGCAGATCGAGCATCTCCCTGATGGAGTTACGCTAGTCGACCTACCTGAAAGGACTTTAAAGAGATTTTATTGTATCGCATCACATAGCTACCTAATGGTTGATTCAATCACTTGAAGTGGATGGAGACTCATTTAAACCTATAGAAGATAACAAAGATATTTTAGGACCAGAAGTTCCTTACTTATGTGCAATTTGAGGATTTGAAATTGTATTGACCATCATTTGTTATCTTCGAGACAAACATGCTATTCTCTATGAAGATAGTTAAACTTATGTTGCACATATTAGTTTAGATCTTGAAGATAACCTTGAAGATTGTTATTTTGAGGAGGAGTGATAAATTATAAATAATCCTGAAGATTAGATTGACTCATAAAGGTCAAATGACCATGAATGTCAAATGGTTGTACTCTTTTTTCCTTTCTAAGTTTTTTCCCCAAAGGATTTTCTTAGTTAAGGTTTTTAACGAGACATCTAATGCAACACACGAGTAAATGAGTCATTGAAATTGATTCATAAAAGAGTCAATGCAACACATAATCTCCAAAAGAGTGGCGGCATCAACATCCAGCAAATTCGCTCAAGGGACAATCTAGCGGATTCTTTTACAAAGGTATTACCAATGTCAACATTCAGGAAAATTGGTACACAAGATCGATATGCATCGACTCAAGGATCAAGAATGACTACATTGAGGTGGAGCAGCTGTACTCTTTTTCCTTCGACCATTTTTTATCTCAATGGATTTTTCTGGCAAGGTTTCAACGAGGCAACAGTTTCTTTTAGGGATGGTCAATCAAAGGGGAGTGTTGTAAACATATATAATATTGTATTTACCATATATTGTGATGACCATGTAAACTCTAAGAGCTCATGAGCCCATCTTGTACTCTATAAATAGAGGTCTACACCCTCATAATAATACACATCTATTTTCCATTCTCTATATTATTCTTTCGTTTTATTTAGTTTATAACAATATCATATTTATAGGACCAAAATCAATTACATTATTTATTACATGACTGAAATTGATTGAAGACTACATTACAGTACCAAAATCGATTGAGGGCTAAATTACAGGACCAAAATCGATTGAGAGCTAAATTACAGGACCATAATCGATTGGAAGCTACATTACATGACAAAAATAAAAATGTGTAAGTGACCGGAAAAATGTCTGGCGACGGAGTTAGGCGTATGTGTATCACCTTTGGCAATATGACCAAAAACTGAGACAATGTAAAATTACAAGACCAAAATTAACTGAGGCAAACATTACAGGACCAATTTTAATTTGAGACAACATTACATGACCAAATTATTTTTTTCTCCAATACATGTAGCATCCCAAGATGACAACTTTACTAAAATATATTCCGTATGCCACAAAAGATATATTTGTAAATTATTGTGAAAGGTAATATCAAATGTAGTAAATATTTTATAATTTAAGAATAAAAGTTAGGGTTTGTCGTCACTACTTGAATGCATATTTTTCAATTTCGACAAAAGCCCTGCAAACAAGTACTCTACATTAAGAGTAGAAAATAAATGAGGGTGTGTTGAATTCCTAAATTGATGATTAGACTCATGTCATTATGTGGCTAGACGTGATTCACAAAACTCTGTGGATACATAAGCTGGGTGCTGAGTCTTTGTAAGGGAAAAAAATAATTTTTTATCTGCTATGTGACTATCGTGAATTTTAAATTTGAAAATAAACAGAATAATAAAAAAAAAAAAAAAAACACACAATCAATGGACTCTGTGCCAATAAAAGCACCCAAATAACAATTCCCATATGTAGGAAATATATCGTTTTTTGATAGGAATATAGAACTAGTTGTTTCGATTCAAGATATCTGTATTCTCATAAACCATCCAAAAGCATAGAAAGAACCTAATCAGACCGAATCTTTAAACCTTCCACGGCCGATTCTTTTACGGGATTGTTGAAGGGAGATTTTGAGAAAAAATAAAATTAGAACAACAGTATTATGGAGTATTTTTAAAAAAAATATTTAAACCAGGAACATATTTTACTTTTATACGCCCACGCCTTATACGGGCTAAAATCATCAATTTTGCAAAACAGACTAAAATTATACTATTTTATAGAATTAAATTTAAATTCGACTAAAATAACGGATCAAAGTTAATCAATAGGACCAAAAATAATTTTCCTTTAATACTTTGAAAAGCAACTGTAGATTTTTATCACTATACTCTTAAATCAGTTTTAAGCTCTATGACTTTTTCTTTTTTTGTACTTTTCATAGTTGCGGTAAAGTTTATTTTTTCTTCTTTGGACTATAATATATTCATAATAGTACTACTACTACATAGATATAAAAATAATACCCTCTATAATTCATGGACTTCTACGCACCACATCTCTCCTAAGATATGTAAGGGCTGCTTAGATAGCTCTCACTCGGTTGGTGTTCACTTCCAATGATCTATTAATAATGTGTTTTGCATTTTAATGCTAAAAGTATAAGTTCGAATTTTACTAATAATGTTTTTATAAATTGAGTATAAGTTCGAATTTTACTAATAATGTTTTTATAAATTGAGTATAATGAATATGAATAGTCTAATACAAATTTTCTATTTTATAGACTATTACATAAAAAAACAATTTCATGAAATATATGCTTCATAGAGTGATTACAATTTTTTCTCGTTAAAAGAAAGATGGAGAGAGAGAGAGAGAGTGGCAGACGATGCACTTATTTGTGTCTCCCAACTGTTGAACACACTTAAAGTAGGTGAGTTTACAAAGTCTTTTTCAGTGTAATTGCGTAGGCCATAAAAAGATAGGAATTTATAACCCAACATTTTATATGGGCTTATACATCCACCTTACTAGTTAGAATACTTCATTTGAATAATATTCATTCGATTTTGCAATTGAGACTCCCAAATATTATCTTCCAACAATTGGAATGTATGTCCACAAAGAAACTATATTTATTTCGTGGAAAATATACTTGAAGATATTTTTGTGAGTAGAATATATAATCGAATGGAATGGTAATCTAATGATAAGCTAAGCATTCCGTAACAGAGATTCAGTCATTCAAAATCAGGTATTGATATAAAGGTATTTGGATTATGTATATCGGAATCAAATTTTAGAATCACTCTGAAAACGAGGATTCTCAAGCCCTAGTAACTAATGTGTTTTGTCCAAAACTCACATCAATTCCTCATTTCAAATCTTGGGGAATGATCTCGAATTCGAACTATATTCCAAGTTGTCAATCAAACGCCTCCTAAAATGTTACTCCCTCCGTCCCAAAATTACTTGCCAATTTGCTTTTTAGCGGTTTTTAATGAGAGTTGTTAGTTGTGTGTAGATTGATATAAAGTTGTGGGTCCCACAAAAAAGTTGTGTAATAATTTACTAAAAAAGGAAAGTGGACAAGAATTTTGTGACAACCCAAAATAATAACGGACGAGTAATTTTGGGACGAGGGAGTATAAGTTTTAATGATTGAACCCTTTATCTTCTAGACCTGAATAACACATGTGCACCCATTATAGGGGCCGAAATAACTCGATTGATGGGCTAGCCCAACCCATTCGTACTTTAAGT
Organism: Lavandula angustifolia; assembly: GCA_028984105.1. Lineage (NCBI taxonomy): Eukaryota > Viridiplantae > Streptophyta > Magnoliopsida > Lamiales > Lamiaceae > Lavandula > Lavandula angustifolia. The sequence goes on along the minus strand of JAPVEC010000159.1, from coordinate 18,259 downwards.
TAGGATGAGCTCAAAATTTTGAGTATTTCTAGCACCATGTAGCAGTAAAAACAATCGTATTAATATTTGGATTTTTGCAGATTGTGGAGCTATAAATTAAAGAGAAAAATGAATGTTACAAACTGGGCTTGGCATTTGTGCTGTCATAATTAGAGTATATACTGCCAACAAGGGAGTGGTTTAAACTAATTAACCTTTTAAATGATAGTTAAAAATGAAACGCGTAGTAATACAATATGCATTGCTACATAAACGATGGTCATTTTTATTTCAGTTAAAATGTTAATAATACTGAACATATTTAGATAGTATAGAATTAAATCCCACAATTTAACATTACAGCAGTAGTTACTTGCTGGCATCTGTTAATGCATTTTAGTATAAACAAGAAAAAATAAAATATATTGAAATAGCGTTTATACTAAAAAAAATAAGCGTTTTGCTGGCGTGTTTGTAAAAATAAATTGAAATAGCTTAATTTTGTTATAAACTATATGGAATGAGAGAATAATAGAGAAGACGGAAAATAGATGTGTATTATTATGAGGGTGGAGACCTCTATTTATAGAGTACAAGATGAGCTCATGGACTTTTAGGGTTTACATGGTCATCATAATATATGGTAAGTATATATATATAAAATATATTTACAACACTCCCTCTTGATTGACCATCCTAAAATAGATTGTTGTCTCGTTAAAACCTTGCCAGAAAAACACATTGGGATAAAAACTGGTCGAAGGAAAAAGAGTACAGCTGCTCCACCTTAATATAGTCATTCTTGATTCTTGAGTCAGCGCATATCGATCTTGTGTAACAACTTCTTGAATGTTGACGTTGCTAATGCATTTGTAAAAGAATCCGCTAGATTTGTCACTTGAACGAATTTGCTGGATGTTGATGCCGCCACTCTTTTGGAGATCATGTGTTGCATTGACTCTTTTATGAATCAATCTCAATGATTCATTTACTCGTGTGTTGCATTGGATGCCTCGTTAAAAACTTTAACTAAGAAAACCCTTTGGGAAAAACTTAGAAAGGAAAAAAGAGTACAACCATTTGACCTTCAGGGTCATTTGACCTTTAGGAGTCATTCTAATCTTCAGGATTATTTACAATTTGTTACTCCCCCTCAAGATAACAATCTTTAAAGTTATCTTCAAGCTATACACTAATATGTGCAATACAAGTTTAATTATTCTCATAGAGAATAGCCTGAAATATGTCAATATATCATTACTTTCATAAATAGACCAATATCATATTTGTCTCGAAAATAACAAAGGATGGTCAATACCATTTCAAATTCTCCAATTGCACATAATTAAGGAACTTATGGCCCTCATCTTTGTTATCTTCTATAGGTCTAAATGAGTCTCTATCCACTTTAAGTGATTGAATCAACCATTAGATGGACATGTGGATGCGATACAATAAAATCTCTTTAAAGACCTTTCAGGTAGGTCGATTAGCGTAACTCCATCAGGGAGATGCTCAATCCACAGGCCAAGACAATTATTAGTTCAACCCAAGTCTTTTGATTCTAATTCCGTCTTTAGGCATGAGTTGATTTCATCAAGTACTTTTGTACATAATGATTCACTTATCCTCTTCAAGAGGAATTTGGAGTGACGTGTTCTAATTTTGTATTCCGCGGACTTCTTATCTCTTAGCACCATGCTTCTGGCATCAATGAGATTAATTGATTTATTTTGCCTATGAGAAACTTCAGTTCTTCCATGTTGCATATACAACGGGTATACGAGATTTTAGTCACTCCTGTTGCACTAAATAATTTGATGAACTTCTAGTTCACAGTGCGTAAATCTAAATAATTAATCCAACGAAATATTTGTGGCATTCTATCATTTATGTTTCATATCTCCCCCTGATGCCGACAAGGATGTGAGTTGGATTATAAAATAAAATATCAATGAATAAAATAATTCATAATGATTTGCTCTATGTAAGTCATTAGGACGGAGTATACATATAAGTATTATGCTCTTCAGGAGTTTCAATCAAACTGAAGTCATCATTTTTGTACCATTCGTCAAAAGGGATACTTCAAAGGGATACTCCTCGTTCTTATTACATCATATACGACTGTACTATTTCAGCTCTGACAATGACTTTTGAGTCTAATTGAAAATATATTTTTGATGTACATGACTTGAGCAAGTTAAATCCTTCAGGGATCTTTATATATATGTCACTGTCTAGTGAATCATATTGATATATATTTACTACATCCATAAGGCACATAGCAAGCCTTTTTGTGACATAAGCGCATTGATCAAATTCTAAAATACAATGACGTCTATTATGGGAGAGTACTTAATTAATTCCCGGTCTTTGAGAGAAACATTATGTTCGAGTATTGCCCTATATCTCGTAATTTTTCATTTCTCTTTGTAACAAAGATACATTTGTATCATTCGAGGATATATTTTCCGGATTTTGGAACTACATGTCCAAATATTTCCGGCTTTCTAGGGAATATTAATCCACCTTATATGACTTCGTTTCTCTTTGGCCAATTATTTCAATCTTGACAATCTCTTATAGATCGTCGTTGATGATCCTCTTTTTTTCATTTCAAGAGTCATATTAAAGGCGAATATATCGTCATGCGTCCACGACGATACTTGATCTCTCCAATATATTGAGATCTCATTAATAAGATGCTGGCAGTTCTTTAGGAACTTTTATTTGATTGATTAATCATTATCGTCATTTTTTGGTTCATATGGTGTGCCCCTTTTCTTAGACACAAAATTTCTTTTAGAACTAATTGGTCGACCATTTTTTTGACGAATTTATATTCATTTGCTTCCATTTGTACTTGTCCTTCAGGGACATTTATTCTTGTGGGGGGTATTTGCAAAGAAATGTATGACATTGTCACTTCTTATATATACAAACTTAAAAGCATCAAGAAGTTGGTTTGCAATCTTTTGCAAGTGGCTAGTTTGTTCTTGTGCAGCAAATGTATGACATTATCACTTCTTGTTCACATTGATTACTTCGGGAATCCAAATGTGGCTAGTTTGTTCTTGTGTTTTTTGTTGGATGTAGATTTCACATTGATTACTTAGAATCCAAATGTGACATATGTTCCACCTAATGTTGGGAACGTTATTTTATCATAATAACAATCTTCTTGTGAGACTCGTTTTTATACGTACAAAACTATTGATTATGCACATGAGCAACTAAGTGTTGAATCTAAATTCCAAAGTAATAAAATATAAGTCCTCTTCAGGAGAAACTTAGAGTTTAATAAACTCGCTAGCTTTATCAAGACAATTCTTCTTGAGGGAATTGAGTTCTTTATTATTTGAACTATTAATTCTAGCAATTGCTTCATTTCTTCTAGAAGTCAAGCATTCATGAAAATCAATGTAAAGATTCTTCAGGATCTCTATTTGCACTCAAATAAATTTTTAATTAAGTTGCGCATGATAGTTGCTCGTGAATGTCCAAACCTCTCATGTCAAAGCATAAACCCCTTTGAACTTCCGGTTCAGGACATGGTTTGTCTCACTTGTTTTTATAAATGTGTAATACATTTAAAATGGTAGTGTGATAACATTTCTTTTGTTAGCTTCTGGCTAAATGGAAAAGAATCACTGCCTTCTTATATAATTTCAATATGGTATCCATTGTAACGGATATCCTTAAAACTTAGTAAGTTCCTTCTAGACTTACTAAAGTAAAGGGCAAACTCAATAGTTGATTTCGTATTGTTTGATAGAATGACACATGCTCTTCCTCGGAGCCTTCAATAATTTCGATGCACTAGATTTGAAAATTTTGCAATTTAGGATGCATATACTCGTATCGAGTTTTAGGGAGGACAATCAATTATATCTTTAAACAATCCTACTGGGATGCTTCATTTCTATTGTCTCTCTCATGCCCTCTTATTGGCAGATGAACATCGATATCAAGAGTGCATTAATGTCAACAAGACATAAATAATGTTTTTCATTCAAGAATAACATATATCATCGAAAATGCGAGTTGCTCTTTAAGAGCATTTAATATTCTTCTGGAATATAAATGATGCTACTTCAGGAGCAAAAGTTAAATAGTATGTAAAATACTATATTTGAAGCATTTCCACAAACATGTGATAGTAATGTTACTATCACAATATGGTCATTCTTCAGGAATGTAATTTTGCTACTTCCAGAGCAACAATTTAGTTTCATGATAAGCGAAATCAATGAATTGCAAATTTTGAAATCTACCGGATCTCACATCTATTATTGAAAAGAAATTAAGCCACAATAGGATATTGAAAATGCAATTGTCATTCAAAGAGGAGTTCTTGCTACCACTCCATATAATTAGGTAATTTTTTAAATTACAACATACCTTTAGATATACATTGTTTTTTAGGAACATGTAATATTCATCAAGAATATTAAGTGTGCTACTTCAGGAGCAACAATTAAAGTATGATTATTGTGATATATGATTTCAAAATGACAAGTTTTAGTTGTTCCAAGAACATGTAGAATTAATTATGCTACTTCAAGAGCAACAATTAGAGTTATGAACATATAACATTTGTCAAAATCAAAAGCTTGAATTGTTCTTCAAGAACATGTAGTATTCTTCAGGAATACAAAGTGTGCTACTTCAGGAGCACCAATTTAGTCTATATTAAACGACTTCAGGCGAATGAGTAATATTTTCGAGAAACACAATTGTTCTTCAGGAACATATAGTATTCGTTGGGGATATCAATGCTACTTTGGGAGCAACAACAATAACAATTCATGAACCAAGATTCGTCCTCAATAAGATATATTATATCAATTGTTCATCAAAAGTACATAATATTCTTCATGAATATTAATTGTGTGCTGCGTCAGGAGCACCAAATTAAGATTGTATATATAGATATAAATATTGTACAGTATGCAGGAGAAAAAAAACCGAGGTATATAGTAAATACATAGATAATATTAATAATATTATTTAAGAATATTATATTGTGCTACTTCTGGAGCAACAATTAAATTTCAACAAATAATTTTGAGTTGCTCGTTAAGAGCATGTGATATTCTGCAGGAATATGAATTGTGCTACTTCTGGAGCAACAATTTAAGTTAAAAATATGGTTTTGAATTGCTCTTTAAGAGCATTTAATATTCTTCAGGAATATTAGTATATTGTGTTACTTCAAGAGCAACAATAATAACAATATAATAAAAGTAATCAACATAAAATACATGATAGTGAAACATCTTTTAATTAAAAAGAACCATATTATAAATTATATCGGATTTGGATTGAAAACTAGTAAAAATTACGTAACGACATGTTGTCCCAATATCAAATCAATTACTTCATAAGCCATGATTTTATTAAAAGAAAAATTGCATATGTAAACGTGCATAATTATTTGAAAAAGGGAAGAAAAACAAAACTAAATTAACGTAATACCTTTCTTCAACTTGTCTAAATAGGTAATCAACTAAATAGGTATCGACTAAATAAATGTTATACCTTTCTTCGATATCATCTTGTCTTTTCGATAAGAGTTGCTTCGTGCTGATAACGTGTTATAAATTATATGGAATGAGAGAATAATAGAGAAGACGGAAAATAGATGTGTATTATTATGAGGGTGGAGACCTCTATTTATAGAGTACAAGATGGACTCATGGACTTTTAGGGTTTACATTGTCATCACAATATATGGTAAGTATATATATAAAATATATTTACAACAAATTTAAAGTTTTTCATAAGCTTTTTTTCACTTATTTTCATAACTTAATATTTAACATCTTTTGGTTTAAATAAGCAAAGCAATTATTTAAATCACTTTTCCAAAATGGTGCCCCTGTATCCCATATGATAAACCGTGAAAAAAATAAAAATTAAACAACTCTGAGTTGGGAGATGAATTTAAGTCTGGGGAAGCTATAATTATTTAAAGTTTCTATTAATTTTGATTCGTGATGACCTGTCGATTGATGTTAGAAATTCTAATCTGACGTGCTTATGTGTTTCTCGTTAAGCAGCAATGACGTGTACTAATGTGTATACTCGTATAACGATTTAAGGTTTTTATCCTAAAAATAAAATAAAAAGGTAATTAAATGTTGGTTGGTGTATTATGTGGCTAAGCTAAACAGAAACTCGTACTTGAGATACTAAGGAATCACAAAAAATAAGATCCATTCTAAGATTAAGAGTGAGGGGATGAAAACCGCAATTGGACGTAGAATGATTTTTATTTTCAAAGGATTGTTGGGCAGAGTAGCGGACACACACGCTTCTTGTATGATGTATCATTGTATCCATCAATGACAAAAATATCTTATCTAGGGATGAGAGATGATGATTTTGAAATTGTAACATTAAAACGTAAAATTATATCTTAATACAAACTCAACCTATAATTGAACGAAGAAAATATTTTAATTTTCTCCAATAATAAAAAGTAATAAAAAGAGGAGATCCTGACGTAGCATGATAATATTCCACATGCGCCAAACACCTTTCTCTGTCAGAGGAATTTAAGCTATACCATATAAAATTCGAAATACTATTACATTTATTAATATCATACTGCCATATTTCGTCGTACTATACTAGCGCATTGTTTAACCGTGTTGTGCACGGTGGTGGATCATGCCCTGACGTTACTCATACAAAGTGTATTATAATTTATTTCTAAATTGTAATCAAATTTTTATCAAATTTAATATATTATAATTGATTTTATTATTGGACAACCATTCCTAGCAACCGCGTCACGTACTATACGAAAAGGGCTAAGCTGCTAATTTTGCATGAAACATGTCGCCTTTTATAATTTTATTTATATTCAATTTATTTAGTCACTCCAGGCCAGGATTCCAACCTCCTGAGCAATAGTATTAAACAATTATTGCCCGGATATTACTTGTAGAAGGTTAACAGATTATTGTAAAGGGATTAATTAATAATTCGACAGTGATTAGATGAGCTTTCAGGTTCTGTATTCTGAAAATTGCATAGCACTATGGATCTGGTCCTGGTGGAAGTACATGGGTACCCAAAAGTCGATAATCAACACCCAAGACCATGAGAGCACCACAAGAAACAATCTCGAATATGAAACTAACTACAGAGAGAACAGAAAGCATAAGAAAACTCTGAACAAAATTATTTGAATGGCTAAATAATTAAACAGAATAAAAAGAAAATAAACCTTTCAATTGGGTTGTCTGATTGCATTCGAAAGACTTATTTGAATTTACAGTTTGGGGCATCATGATCACTAATAAAGATTATGTAAAAACAATTTAAAGAAAGGGCATCAAAACATAAGCACAATTCTTCGTAACTGAATATATTGAAGCAAACAGAGGAATGACTCGTGAAAGCATAAAAGACTTCATAGATATAATTTCTATAGATCAAGCGTCAATATTTTTTGCATATATGTATTTATGAATCTGATATATTGCCTATTCATATCTTTGTACATATAATCAACTACAAAGCTTTCAGATTTGGAACTAATGCAATCAATCTGTGATTTCTTTCCATTTAACAAAAACTTGACAAGCTATCAAACACCGTCAATATATAGGAGTAAATGCAATACAAATTTTAGGCAGTCTCTATTAAGAAAACTTACCTTGTGGAAAAAGGGACTATCCACGGCCAAAACACACGAGTTGATGCATCCCCCCTGTATCTTCCATGGTAGACGTTCTAATTTCCATAGAAACAAATTTTGGCATTTCGGTTATAGCTTCAAAATTAGAGGAAAGAGAATGTACGGGTGATTAAAGATTATAAGACTATTAAACAAGAGCCAGAATAGTCGTTATATCTAGTAAATAATATTTTATGTTTCTTAAGCTGAAGACAAAAGGACTACCTTACAGTCAAAGAGCCAGAGCAACACGTAGCACACATCCCACCAGTGGTTGCTTCAGGACCTGACATGATATGTTGATGTAAATGTTTTAGCCCATCCGGCAATTCATAAAAACAATGATAACTAGGGAGAAGCGCAAATGACAGCTAAGGAGAAATGCAATCATTTTATTTTAAGAACATCTAGACATTAGTTATTTTTTTCATGGTGAGCATACTCCTAACCAAGAAACACAATATTTAGTTCTTGATACTACAGGCTCAGATCCCGAATTAGCTTTCAAGCTCAATTAAGTAGTCATTCTCATAGTATGGCCTTGTAATTACAATAAATCCATTGTCCTCCATATCATCAATTTCTCACGTTAACATATATCAATATATAATTACAACAAAATTCATAACCTTAGGGAACAACAAACCATAAGGTTCAAGATATTCGTTAAGTTCCATCCACCCAATTCCAGGCTCAACAACCACATCCATGTCTTTAATATTTAATGACTTGTGTTGGGAGATGATTCACTAACTCTACAAATTGTTGGGAGATGACTCAGTAGCCTAGTGCTCAGTAGATTTGAAGATCCAAAAACCCTACTTTGACTGATGAACCATTCTGTTGTAATTGTTTGTTCTGTCTCTGAGACTTCGACTTGGTTCAGCACTCGGTTCGCTGCCTACGTCTGCCGGGTTCTTCGACAGACTATCGCCTCCCGCATCCGAAGAAGAAGACTCGGTAGTACTGACTCAACGAGAAGCAAGATATCGAAAAGGAGTCAGTAGAACTGAACTCAGCATGAGTAGTTCACTGAACTCAGAGTTGATCTTCAGTAGAACTGAACTCATCAGGAGTATGCTACTGAACATAGATCGACTCAAGAACGGCTGACGAGTCTTCCTGACCGTCGGGATATCTCATAAGTCAAATCAGCAGAGTCATACGAGGTATAGAGAAGTCAGCTTCAGACCTACCTTGAAGTCTGTTTGTCTCACCTACTTTCTTCAGCCTCGACCAATGACAAGCGATCAGCTTTCTATTTTCTGATTAAAGCTGCAAGTCAACAACTTTCCAGAAATGGAGGGAAATGACTCTGTCACCATACTTTGAAAGAGCCGTTAGCTACCCAAAAGAGAGAGACACATGGATCGTCGTCTCCAACGGATCTATCCATATCTCTGCTCTATAAATAGAGGGAAGATTTCAAATCGAAGCTCACGAGATATACAAGAACCCACAAGCATTCACGAGCAACTCAGAAACGACTTAAGTTTTCCGCAAGAACTTCATAGAGTAATCTCCAGCGAAAGGCGACATACTTGCTCATAGGGAACCGACCTGAATCAGATCATAAAGCCTCTAGTATTCAAGCGACTGAATATGAACCCAAAGTCTATACTTAACCGTTCGCTCTAGAAGCCACCTTTCTCGTTCCCTTTCCCTCTAACCTAAGCTCAGCAAACTACATCCATAGCTTAGAATGAAGGAGTTCATCTTTGAACTGATCCTTATTGTAAAGGACTCCTTCATAGTTGGAGAGTTTGTCAAACACTAGTTTGATATCTTGTAAACTGAGACTTGCTCAGTATAAATCTCAAGACCAGTGTTTGTCCAGTGCACAAACCGAGTGAGACTAACTCAGTATAATAAAATAGCCTCCTGATCTTTTCGGGACAGTGGACGTATCCGAACCACTTTAAAATTGCTTGTGTTCTGTGTTTTTACTGTTGCATTGATTACTGTTCATACTGAAAATATCTTTTAAAATCATTCAACTGTGTTTCAGCAAAGATTAACAGATTGCACTAATATACTGAAACAGTTTTCTTAAAAACGTTTTCTAACTCAACCGATTTGGGCCTACACATTTCCGCACTATACCGGAAGCTTCACCGAACGGTCTGAATTCCGACCCTAAGTCGGCTAGCGCACCTCGGCCGAAGTCGCTCACTCGCCACGCGATTCGAACAGCCTTATTTGGTCTCTCGAACCTGTTCGGTGCGGCATCCTCCCGAAAAGGACTGTTCGCATTTTAAGTTGAGAAAAAGTGTTTTCAGGTGTATTCAACCCCCTCTACACCTGAACGTTTAATCTCGAGATCAACAACTTGACATGCTGCATTTGAAGGGCTTGCGAGGTAAGTAATAAGGATGATTATCGAGTAAGTCAGAAGTAGGAGTAGTTCAGGAAATTAACCAATAAAAGCAGAACCAGTATACCAAAACCATACAAATAACAAATAGAAAATGAAATTTCAATAAATGTAGTTATTAGATGATTGAGGTCGAGGCAAATCTCAAATTGGAAATAAGCTTACACTAATCTCTGATGCCATTTAAAAAAAAAAAGGAAATTCTCAAAGCACAAATTTCAAACAGAACTTACATTTAAGTATTTAACATCTGGAGCTTCGCAGCGTGATTGGTGAGAATCTATTCTAATACGAAAAGAACGGTTTTCGATGGCGTTCCGCCGAAGCATCCTCGACTGCGAGACTTCTCGATACGGCGGCGCCGTTTTTGTGAGAGGAAGAATTTCGGAGTCCGGTAGAGCGCCATGGTTGAAGAGCTGAGAGCGCCGACGGAAAGAGAAATGTGTAAGCGTGAGAGCGGAGATGTGCTGTTGGTTGCTGGTTGTGGTTGCCGGCTGTGAATTTGCCCAAGGATTGGAAAGAATTGCAGAAATGCCATTTGCACATAAAACAAGTAGTGTAAGAACGAAAATGCTCGGTTGGTGCGGATGTAGTTAATTTGTCAAATAGGAGTATATTCGGTAGTTCCGGCCAATTTGAGTAGCTCATGTTTGGAACTTTATAGGTATAGGTAGATAATAAGACCCTCAGACCAACCACTAAAGGTTAAGAATCTTGGATCCATGCATAAACAAACTAATGATTACAAACTAATATGATCATCGAAAGAATCGCCATATTTTTGCAATTCGTACATAATTTCTAAAGATTATAATTACCATCATATTTTAATTTTTATATATGTTGAAAGTGGAATGAAATTCGTTGTTCAATTTTTTAATATCTAATTTATATTATAAATAGAATAATGGTACTTGTTCATTTAATCCAAAATAAATAAAATAATAATTACCAACAGTTTAACAAATTTTAACTAAAGTATATAATTATTAAATAAAAGTATATGTCACCTATCTATTAATGATACAAATTTGAAACTAATAAAATATGAAAAATTCGATAAGTGATCCACTCGTGTTGAAGGAATAGACGAGTTTGGGAAAACATGGGAAGATGAGACATGTCTAATCATGAGTTAATTTTGCAAAGTAAATTTTTGGTACATGGGTTTACAACTATTATGGGAATGAGAGAGAATAATATCCATATAATACGTTTGAGACGCTGGGTTCGACATCCTACTATGAAGTTTCATATTCAAATAGGAATGAATTTTCTCATACCCATAATCTACTTGGGTTTGATTTGAGTTTCCAAACCCATATGAGTATAAAAAAATTATATATTATTTTTAATAATAAAATTAATTTTATAATACTTAATTAAAATAAAATAATTAGTTAAGAAAAAAATTATATTAAATAAAACTTAAATTTTTTCAAATAATAAATATTATTATTTAAAAATATTTAAAAAAATTATAAAAATGATTTTAATTTAATAAAAAGTAAATGCACTATTCTCATAAAAATATATAATAACGTAATAATGTTAAATAAACTTATTGTCAAATAATAAATATTATTATTTAAAAACATTTTAACATAATTTATAAAATGTTTTTAATTTTATTAAAATAAATATTCAATAATCAAGTAAAAATATGTAGAAAGTATCTTTACAATTATGTTTTAAATATTATATTTTTTTTTGTAATTAATCAAAATAAATATAAAAGATAATGTATTTTTTATTAAAATATTCCCGTATTAATTTCCCAAAATAAAAAAACATGACTCATGTCATTATTAGTTATCACGTTAGAATATTCATAAAATTATTATAATTTTTATATTAAAATTATTCATTCCCATTGAAGCCCTTAACTACAACCAAACATTATATTTGGTTATCATACTCATTCACTAAGTAAATGCCAAATATCATTAAAGGAATCACTAATACTCATACCCAATCATTCTACTATCATACTCATTACCATTGTTAGGGGGTGTAAGTGGTTCCGCTCCGAACCGCGAAATCGATCGATCCGAAACGAACCAAACCGAAAAATGTGGTTCGGGTTTGGTTTCGCGGTTTAGTTCGGTTTATTTTTTAGGAACCGTTTACATTCGGTTCGGTTCGCGGTTTCAAGAATTTATGAACGGTTCGAACCGAACCGAACCATTGTCCTATTTTTTTAATTTTTTTATTTAATATTTGTCTTTCTTATATGAGAATATCGTTGGATTTAGATATTAGATTTAAATTAAGATCAATTCTAATATATACAAAGGAAGAGAAAGGAGTAACAATTCTATATACTTATGAGTTCGGAATGAGTGACATCCTATAAACTATTATTTTTGCATTATTTAGGATTTCAAAAATAAAATAAAAAATAAAAAGGTAAACCGATGAACCGAACCGAACCAAACCATTTATAAGTGGTTCGGTTCGGTGCGGTTCCGATATTTTGAAATACATCGGACCGAACCGAACCGAACCATTTCTATGTGTTTGGTTTGGTTCCTAAAATATATAAAAACCGAACCAAACCGAACCGTTACACCCCTAACCATTGTCATACCCGAATTCTTACCAAACGATTAATTTGATTTAAATCTAATACTCCCTCCATCTAATTAATATTATCTTATTTTTCTTTTTTGAGGGTCATACCAATAATACTTGTTATGTTTCATTTAATGATAAAAATACATTACATTTAAAAATGAGGTAGGTCTTTCATTAATCACTACCCACCCTTACATTCTTATATACTATCTCTCTCCAAAAATTTATCTCTCACACGATTTTGTTCCATCGCGTACTTAGAAAATTATAATTTTTAACTTTTTGAAAACTTTATATTATTCCTTTAATTACAACATGAAAGAAAAAGGAAAAAAAATTAATTACCTCAATTATGCTTTAATAAAATTTGGATGAATTCTCATTTTTTCCCACAAAAAGTTCCTCGAAAACTTTGTTAATTTCTTAATGCAATTAAAATATATAATTAAATTAATTTTCATATAAAAAAGAAACAAAACAATATTAACGAGACGGATGAAGTATATAATTCATTTTTATGGTATAAATAAAAGGGAGCTTTGCTCTTTTACCCATTCCCACATAAAAACAAACACAATAATACACATTCCTTAAACTTATATTCACCAAATACCCAAGTTTACGAATTTGCCCTCGCATTTTCGATCGCCTTTCTTGTTTCGTTTGTGATTATAATTTTTTTGTTAAAATCCTTCAGCGCCGATGGAGTGCCTATGGGTGCCGCTGAGTGCCTATAGTTTATTTTAAATAAATAATATATGCATTCGAATTTAGAGTTTTTTTAAAATAAAACTGTTGGTCCCGAGAGTAGACGAGTCTTCAGGTGTGGAATACCCTGAGTCAAAGTCCAGCAACGAGCGCGATAGTCAGTACTGCTGAATAAGTACTGCTGAACGCGTGGGCAGAGAATCCTTCTACTGAGTATGGTCTACTGAATTCAGTCAGTAGAACAGTAGTTCAGTATCAGGTTTCGAGTGCGGAAGTGTAGGCCCAAAAGAATATTCATCTAAGTCTGAAAACACCGTTTTTATGCTATTTGATTTAAAGTCAGTTTTATGCAAGTGAACAATTAAGCAGAGCGACAATAAATCAACACAGTTTTTAAAGTGGTTCGGATATCAAACGATCCTACGTCCACTGTCCCGAAAGGTCAGGAGGCTATTTATTAGACTCGAAGTTAGTCTCGCCGCCTTGTACACATGTGGACAAAGTCGCGTCTTGGGAATTTATACTGAGCAAGTCTCGGTTTACAACTGTTATCAAACTAAAGTGTTTGACAAACTCTCCAACTATGAAGGAGTCTTTTTACAATAAGGAACAAGTTCAAATATGAACTCCTTCGTCTAAGCTATGGATATTACAATAAGATCAGTTTAGATTAGATAAGGAACGAGATAGAACTCTAGAGAGAAGAACTATAAGAATATATCTATGAAAGAGTAAGTTCTTCTCTGGATAAGGCTTGTATCTTCTAGAGTGTTTGTTCGGTTAAGCTCGGTTCCTTGGATGTGTCCATCATCGTCATGATTGACCTCACATCTTTGCTCTGTGAAGACTCTTCTCTATTTATAGAGGTGACCTGGGCATATGTCCGTTGGAGAGGACGATGCCAAGTGTCACTCTATGGGTAGCAAACGGCTTTATTTGAATTCTGTAGAGTCCACTAACTTTAATGAAAGTGGTTGACTTGGCGCCTTTATGTCGGAGACTCGTTTACCGGTTGCTTGTCATTGGGTCGAGGTACGTAGAGTGGTTGAGACCTATTCGTACTTCAAGGTGATACTGAAGCCGACTTCACGTGATGTACGACCTCTGACAACTCTACCGAATTGTTCTTCCGGAAGTCCATGGTCGGTTAAAGTAACCGACCGATCGATGCCGAGTCCGATCTTGATTCGATAGATAACCTGCTGAGGCCGCTTTATCAAGATCAACTCCGAGTACAATGAACTACTCCTGCCGAGTTCGGTCCGACCGACTCCTTTCGCATATCGCTCTTGCCGAGTCCAAAGATTTAAAGTGAGTCTTCTACCGAATGCACAATTGTTGAACTTTAGCTAGTCTAACGAGTTCCTAACACGGTGAACTCGCTTAAGCTATAACAATATCGAAAGCTCATCATCCGGGCCTAGGGTTTTGGGATCTTCAAATCTATCATAGTGAACCTAATTCCCAACAAAAACGTGCCGATATAGTACCTACGGTGCCGTTGAGCGCGACGGGCTTATTTTCGCATTCAAATTTTGAATTCTTGTTAAAATAATCCAAAGGCCGATAGAGTGCCTAAGGGTGCCGTTGAGAGCCGACAGTTTATTTCAATGAATATTCTAGGCACTTCAATTCAAAAATACACACAAATGCCAATGCATGCTTTTAAGTGCCTATAGATGAGTCCCAAGTGCCGATGTCGTGCCTAAGGGTGTCTGCGAGGTGCCGATGGATGACTTTTTCTTGACCGCCTCAATATATTCGAAAGATACACAGTTAGTATACATGCCTCAATTTTTCGAGACCGACAAGACACAAGAAGGATGACTTTTTTTGGACTTTGGTGAAGTGCTGATGGAAAGCCTATGGGTGCGTCGGATGCAGCACCTATTATTGAGAGGACATGTCATACCGCGCAATATTGTAGGCGACATGCTATCCCATTTATTTTATCTAGTACCTATGGAGAGCCGACGAGTGCCGATGGAGTGCCTATGGTGAATTTTCATGCAAAATTACGTTGGTACGACTACTTTGAACAAGGCAAAATTGTGTTGATACGCTTTTGCATATAAGTATCACGCGCCGATATGTAACCTTACTCCTTCTCAACCACATTTTCAAATTACTCTTACTCTCACTCCCTTCTCATTCTCTTCGTTCTCATTGCCAAAAAATAGGAGATTTTCGATCTATTATCGTAAAAGTGAAAGGCAAATTCGATCATGAATCGAATTACGCCTGGCGGCCATGAATTCATTGTTTACATTCCTTCAAACAATATTTCTCTTGCATATCTCCGAAGTAATATTGATAGAATGCTCGTTGCTTATTCTCTTTCATGCAACTACTTCATCTACTATACCGCCGCTTCCGAAAAAACCGGTAGGGATGATGAAGGCCCTCCTCGGCCACGATATTGATTTAATGCATTTGTGCGCTATTGACGTAGAGCCGGTGGTATATCTTGTTTATCATGTAGTTCAAAACCCTTAATTTGCAGTCCCCCAACCTAAACCAAATACCCGAAGACATTTCGCATTTCGTAGGTTCTAATGGGTTGGGGAGCACGGTAGCGGAAGCAATCCATCCTGGAAGTGTTCCCGAAAGGGATGTTCATGTCGAGAGTGATGAAGATCGTGAGACTCATCTCGACTCATCATCATCGAATGATTGATGATGAAGATATTCCCTGATGCTTGATTAATTGTTAGCTTCTTGATTTTGTTTCATGGGTCTCGGGCGAGAGGTGGCGTTAGCAAACTTATGTCTATGCTCATCCCGAGTGAACCGCCGCAGCCTGAACGACAATATCATAAATAGCACATATGGAAGCAGCAGCAATTGGTTACTCCAATGCGTGCCCTCGATATATCCGATTCACGGTGGCGCGGAACTTGGATCATGTTGTAGGCGGGAATTTGCGACTAGGATTGATGTTTTCTTCAAAAGACGAACTTTATCTTTGTGGTGGTACTATTCCATATGGAAAACGGAGCTGATTTCAAAGTTCAACGTTAATGCGCGGCTCGATCGGAGTATCTTTGCGCATCGAACTCCGGATTGTCCATTTGCTTTGCGGGTATACTGTAGAGGCGGCATGCATGGGAAGTGACTACATTCCCCATGGATCACACTTGTTTAGGTGATTTGTCCGCATGGTTGTAGAAATGTATGGGCTAAACCCGTAGCCGCCACATTGCACGCGAATGCGCCGCCTAAGCAAGTTAATGAAACCAAAAGATAATCGGGCGGATCTGATGGATACGTTTGGAATTCAAACGACATATGGTGTTGCCTTGCGAAAGCACGCAATGCGGCCCATATCCATGATTCTGGCGAACATGCGGAGTCATTCGGCAAGTCGCCTAAATATCTGCATTTGCTCGAAATGACGAATCACGTCACTTATACCGATCTCGATGTTGGTGACGATGGCCGATTCCGACATGTGTTGGCGACATATCGACTCGGACCCACTCCGGATGCATGTGTTGGCGACCAACGACCGGGGTATCCACACATCCTTCGGCTCATACATACTATGTTGCCTAAAGTTAAACCGCTTCGCCGCCATAACAAAAAGGATTCACTTTAGAAACCCTCCCGAGCGAAGTCTCCCAAGGGTTTGCATGTGGATCTTTATACTCCTATAGGAAAGCTTCTTCGACTCCCTCTCTCGTTCCAAGGGGACCACTCACTTGTTGGTATGCGGTTGGGGAAAGCAGTTATATCATCTTCATACTCGCTGGGAGGTCTCGAGTCTCTATCGAGAAACTAGTTCCGTAGGGGTGGTTCCCGCGCGCTTGCCAACGTGAAACACCTTTTCCAATCGCTTCTTTCACTCTTTAGAAAATTTTATCCTCCCGCTTGTCCCAATGCTCGTCCACCTTCTTCAACAAGGCCTCGCTCGCGCCTTGTCCCACCGCTCATCAAAATCCCTCATCATTCTATCATCTTGGACCCGAGGCATATCTTCAAGCCTACGGGCGGAATGATTCTTATCGTTGCGTGGACAATGCTTTCTTCTTCCCTCTTCTCTCTCTATAGGGCGCTAGCCTTGGCATACTATCATTGTTCAACCGCCGCGGCCGCACAGGACGGTGTCGGAAAGATACAACGACCGGGTTTTCCCCATTCACATTTATCGATACTCTTTCAACCGCTCCTCATCGGGCATCAACCGTGGATGAGAGGGGTCCCTCCATATGTCCAAGATGTTAAAATCAAAAGTAAGAAAATATAATTATGTTGAACTAATGAAAATATAAAATAAACTAAATTATTTTACCGGAGATGCAAAGAAGTTAATCCACTCTGTATCTGGTGGCGTAATATATGCCCACTTTGTACAGCGGGGCATACCTCCCTGATTGATGAGGCGGACACACAACCGTGCCAAATCTGGAATCGCCTCATAAGCCAAAATCTATATCATAAATCATATTAATTAAAAAAAAGATTTTTAACCAACAAATTCAAAATAAATAATCAATCCACAATGGTACTTGAAGTGCCCAAACTAGCCCGCATGCAATTATATTTCGATTTGACAAGATCCACTCGTTTAGGGACGAAGGTCAAGTAGTGCAAGAGGGACATTGTAATTGTAACGAACCCCATGGAAAAGTGTTCCATGCATCCAAATTGTCCACCAAAACCCACATCCACGTTTCAATCTTCTTTGTATCAGCAGGTGCAAAGAAGAAGGACATCAAAGCAACTAGATTTGCCACCTTAATCATCAGCTGAAAGTTCACCGAGAGTTTGTTATCTCTTAAAAGTGCGCAACAAATCCCCTCCCGATATGACTTTACCTCCTGTAAGTCTCATGAAGACTCCCGACTCTTGTGGCTGCCGAGGCGCATCAAAGCATTAAAGGTACTTTCCCCGAATGTCAATACAGTAACTAATGCATATACTCTAAT
>JAPVEC010000259.1:0-15552 GCA_028984105.1 Lavandula angustifolia | reverse complement strand
AGGGGTTGTTAACCTTCAAATTTTGGTGATTTTCAACACTTTTCCATACTCGAAAAAAAATTATTATTTTGCCACTCGAATTGGAATTATTTTAAAGGGGTTAACCTTCAAATTTTGGAGATTTTCACTACGTGTACATGCTCGAAAAAATAAATATTATTTTGCCACTCGAATTGCCATTTTTTTAAAGGGTTTAACCTTCAAATTTTAGAGATTTTACAAACGTTTCCATGCTCAAAAAAATAAATATTATTTGGCCACTCGAATAGCAATTTTTTTAAAGGGAACACCTTCAAATCTTGGAGATTTTCACAACGTTTCAATTCTATAAAAAAAATATACTCCCTCCGTTTCTTTATTGATGTCTACCTTACCATTTTAGGCTGTTTCATTATTAATGTCTACTTTCCTAAAATGGCAAATTCTCACTATCAACCCAATATGAGGTGGGCCCCTCATTATTTATTATCCATCTAATTTTCTTATACACTTTCTCTCTCCAAAAGTTTCTCTTTTGCACGATTCCGCTCCGCTCCGAACGTAGAAAATTTTGATTTTTAACTTTTTAAAAACTTTAGATTATTTCTTTTATTACAACATAAAAAAAATAATAAAAAAAATAAATCAAATGCTTAAACTATGCCTTAATAACATTTAGATAAATTCACACCAATCATTCATCGAAAACCGTGCCAATTTATTAATACAATTTAAACTCATTAATACACCCACTACCTTAATCTCCGTGCCGATTCTCAACTAGACATTAATAAAGAAACGGAGGGAGTATTATTTTGCCACTCGAATTGCAAATTTTTTAAAGGGTTTAACCTTCAAATTTTGGAGATTTTCAACACTTTTCCATACTCAAAAAAAAATATACTCCCGTTGTCCCGCTATTACTGTCCTACTTGCCTAATGGGGCTGTCCCGCTATTACTGTCCTATTTCCTAAAATGGTAAAAATTACTCTTAAACATAAAATGAAGTGGGTCCTCCTTACTCACTACTCAACCCCCACATTCTTATACTCTCTCTCTTCAAAAATCTATCTCCCACTCGATTATGTTCCGCTCCGAACTCAGAAAATTATGAATTTTATCTTTTTGAAAACGTTAGATTATTTCTTCAAATTCAATATAAAAAAAATATAAATAATAAAAATCGATTGCCTTTTACTAGCCTTGCAAAAATTTAGATAATTCTCATTTCTTTCCACCAACCACTCCTCGAAAACTGTGTCATTTTCTTTATACAATTAAAACTCATAAAATACACACTAAACTAAAATTTCTTAATCTCAGTCCCGAAGTCAACTGAGACAGAATTAGCGGGACGGAGGGAGTATTATTTTGCCACTCGAATTGCAATTTTTTTTAAAGGGGTTGTTAACCTTTAAATTTTTAAGATATTCAACACTTTTCCATGCTCGAAAAAAAATATACTATTTTGCCACTCGAATTGCAATTTTTAGAAAGGGGTTAACCTTCAAATTTTGGAGATTTTCAACACTTTTCCATACTCGAAAAAAATTTATTATTTTGCCACGAATTGCAATTATTTTAAAGGGGTTAACCTTCAAATTTTGGAGATTTTCACTATGTTTCCATGCTAAAAAAAATAAATATTATTTTGCCACTCGAATTGCCATTTTTTTAAAGGGTTTAACCTTCAAATTTTGGAGATTTTGTAAACGTTTCCATGCTCGAAAAAATAAATATTATTTGGCCACTCGAATAGCAATTTTTTTAAAGGGAACACCTTCAAATTTTGGAGATTTTGACAACGTTTCAATTCTTGAAAAAAATATTATTTTGCCACAGGAATTGCAATTTTTTTTAAGGGTTTAACCTTCAAATTTTGGAGATTTTTAACACTTTTCCATACTCGAAAAAAAATATATTATTTTGCCACTCGAATTGCAATTTTTTTAAAGGGGATAAGCTTCAAATTTTAGAGATTTTCAACACTTTTCCATACTCGAAAAAAACTATATTATTTTGCCACTCGAATTGCAATTTTTTAAATGGGTTAACCTTCAAATTTTGGAGATTTTCACTACGTTTCCATTCTCGAAAAAAAAATATTATTTTTCCACTCGAATTGCAATTTTTTTAAAGGGGTTAACCTTCAAATTTTGGAGATTTTCACTACGTTTCCATTCTCGAAAAAAAAATATTATTTTTCCACTCAAATTGCAATTTTGTTAAAGGGGTTAACCTTCAAATTTTGGAGATTTTCACTACGTTTCCATTCTCGAAAAAAAAATATTATTTTGCCACTGGAATTGCAATTTTTTTAAAGGGGTTAACCTTCAAATTTTGGAGATTTTCATCACTTTTCCATGCTCGATAAATAAATATTATTTTTTCACTCGAATTGCAATTTTTTAAAAGGGGTTGTTAACCTTTAAATTTTTGAGATATTCAACACTTTTCCATGCTCGAAAAAAAATATATTATTTTGCCACTCGAATTGCAATTTTTTGAAAGTGAACACCTTCAAATTTTGGTGATTTTCAACACTTTTCCATACTCGAAAAAAAATTATTATTTTGCCTCTCGAATTGCAATTATTTTAAAGGTGTTAACCTTCAAATTTTGGAGATTTTCACTACGTTTCCATGCTCGAAAAAATAAATATTATTTTGCCACTCTAATTGCCATTTTTTTAAAGGGTTTAACCTTCAAATTTTGGAGATTTTTTAAACGTTTCCATGCTCGAAAAAATAAATATTATTTGGCCACTCGAATAGCAATTTTTTTAGAGGGAACACCTTCAAATTTTGGAGATTTTCACAACGTTTCAATTCTCGAAAAAAAAAATATTATTTTGCCACTGGAATTGCAATTTTTTTAAAGGGGTAACACCTTCAAATTTTTGAGATTTTCATCACTTTTCAATACTCGAAAAAAAATATATTATTTTGCCACTCGAATTGAAATTTTTTTAAAGGGTTTAACCTTCAAATTTTGGAGATTTTCAACACTTTTCCATATTCGAAAAAAAATATATTATTTTGCCACTCGAATTGCAATTTTTTTAAAGGGGTTAACCTTCAAATTGTGGAGATTTTCACTACGTTTCCATTCTCGAAAAAAAATATTATTTTTCCACTCGAATTGCAATTTTGTTAAAGGGGTTAACCTTCAAATTTTGGAGATTTTCACTACGTTTCCATTCTCGAAAAAAATATATTATTTTTCCACTCGAATTGCAATTTTGTTAAAGGGGTTAACCTTCAAATTTTGGAGATTTTCACTACGTTTCCATTCTCGAAAAAAAAATATTATTTTGCCACTGGAATTGCAATTTTTTTAAAGGGGTTAACCTTCAAATTTTGGAGATTTTAATCACTTTTCCATGCTCGATAAATAAATATTATTTTTTCACTCAAATTGCAATTTTTTTAAAGGGGTTAACCTTCAAATTTTAGAGATTTTCAACACTTTTCCATACTCGAAAAAAACTATATTATTTTGCCACTCGAATTGCAATTTTTTTAAAGGGGTTGTCAAGCTTTAAATTTTGGAGATATTCAACACTTTTCCATACTCGAAAAAAAATATATTATTTTTCCACTCGAATTGCAATTTTTTGAAAGTGGTTAACCTTCAATTTTTGGTGATTTTCAACACTTTTCCATACTCGAAAAAAATTTATTATTTTTCCACTCGAATTGCAATTATTTTAAAGGGGTTAACCTTCAAATTTTGGAGATTTTGCATACGTTTCCATGCTCGAAAAAATAAATATTATTTTCCCACTCGAATTGGCATTTTTTTAAAGGGTTTAACCTTCAAATTTTGGAGATTTTGTAAACGTTTCCATGCTCGAAAAAATAAATATTATTTGGCCACTCGAATAGCAATTTTTTTAAAGGGAACACCTTCAAATTTTGAAGATTTTTCACAACGTTTCAATTCTCGAAAAAAAATAGTATTTTGCCACAGGAATTGCAATTTTATTAAGGGTTTAACCTTCAAATTTTGGAGATTTTCAACACTTTTCAATACTCGAAAAAAAATATATTATTTTGCCACTCGAATTGCAATTTTTTTAAAGGGGATAACCTTCAAATTTTAGAGATTTTCAACACTTTTCGATACTCGAAAAAAATTATAATATTTTGCCACTCGAATTGCAATTTTTTAAAGGGGTTAACCTTCAAATTTTGGAGATTTTCACTACATTTCCATTCTCGAAAAAAAATATTATTTTTCCACTCGAATTGCTTTTTTTTAAAGGGGTTAACCTTCAAATTTTGGAGATTTTCACTACGTTTCCATTCTCGAAAAAAAAAATATTATTTTGCCACTGGAATTGCAATTTTTTTAAAGGGGTTAACCTTCAAATTTTGGAGATTTTCATCACTTTTCCATACTCAAAAAAAAAATATATTATTTTGCCACTCGAATTGCAATTTTTTTAAAGGGTTTATTTAACCTTCAAATTTTGGTGATTTTCAACACTTTTCCATACTCGAAAAAAATTTATTATTTTGCCACTCGAATTGCAATTATTTTAAGGTGATTTTTGGAGATTTTTGGTTATTAACCTTCAAATTTTGGTTATTAACCTTCAAATTTTGGAGATTTTTACTACGTTTCCATGCTCGAAAAAATAAATATTATTTTGCCACTCGAATTGCCATTTTTTTAAAGGGTTTAACCTTCAAATTTTGGAGATTTTCACTACGTTTCCATTCTCGAAAAAAAAATATTATTTTTACACTCGAACTGCAATTTTGTTAAAGGGGTTAACCTTCAAATTTTGGAGATTTTCACTACGTTTCCATTCTCGAAAAAAAATATTATTTTGTCACTGGAATTGCAATTTTTTTAAAGGGGTTAACCTTCAAATTTTGGAGATTTTCATCACTTTTCCATACTCGAAAAAAAATATATTATTTTGCCACTCGAATTGCAATTTTTTTAAAGGGTTTAAACTTCAAATTTTGGAGATTTTCAACACTTTTCCATACTCGAAAAAAAATTATTATTTTGCTACTCGAATTGCAATTATTTTAAAGGGGTTAACCTTCAAATTTTTGAGATTTTCACTACGTTTCAATGCTCGAAAAAATAAATATTATTTTGCCACTCGAATTGCCATTTTTTTAAAGGGTTTAACCTTCAAATTTTAGAGATTTTGCAAACTTTTCCATGCTCGAAAAAATGAATATTATTTGGCCACTCGAATAGCAATTTTTTTAAAGGAACACCTTCAAATTTTGGAGATTTTCACAATGTTTCAATTCTAAAAAAAAAATATTGATTTGCTAATTTTTTCATATTTGAAAAAAATTATGAATTTGCTAATTTTTTTAAAGGGGTTAACCTTTACAAAATTTAGAGATTTTGCACATTTTTTCATATATGAAAAAAATAATTATTCTAGCATTCGAATTGCAAATATTTTAAAGGGCACCTTTAAGTATTCTAGAGACGTTTCATATTTTTTCTAACTTGCAAAAAATATATTATGTTATGCATTTGATTTGCTAATTTTTTAAAGGGGTTAACCTTTAAAAAATTTGAGATTTTGCTCAATTTTTCATGTATGAAAAAAATAATTATTTTAGCATTCGAATTGCAAATATTTTAAAGGGGTTAACCTTTAAGTTTTCTAGAGATGTTTCACATATTTTCTAACTTGAAGAAAATATATTATTTTTTTCATTCGATTTGCTAATTTTTTAAAGGGACCTTTAAAAATTTAGAGATTTTGCTCAATTTTTCATATATGAAAAAAATAACTATTTTAGCATTTAAATTGCAAATATTTTAAAGGGGTTAACCTTTACGTATTCTAGAGATGTTTCAAATTTTATCTAACATGAAAAAAATATTTTATTTTTTGCATTCGATTTGCTAATTTTTTAAAGGGGTTAACCTTTAAAAATTTAGAGATTTTGCACATTTTTTCATGTATGAAAAAAATAATTATTCTAGCATTCGAATTGCAAATATTTTAAAGTGGTTAACCTTTAAGTATTCTAGAGACGTTTCACAATTTTTCTAACTTGAAAAAAATAAATTATTTTTTGCATTCGATTTGCTAATTTTTTAAAGGGTACCTTTAAAAATTTGGAGATTTTGTTCAATTTTTCATATTTGAAAAAAATTATGAATATAGCATTCGAATTGTAAATATTTTAAAGGGGTTAACCTTTAAGTATTCTAGAGACGTTTCACATTTTTTCTAACTTGAAAAAATAATGCATTCGATTTGCTAATTTTTTAAATGGGTTAACCTTTAAAAATTGGGAGATTTCGCTCAATTTCTCATATATAAAAAAAATAATTATTTTAGCATTCAAATTACAAATATTTTAAAGGGGGGTTAATCTTTAAGTTTTCTAGAGACGTTTCACATTTTTTCTAACTTGAAAAAAATATATTATTTTTTGCATTGGATTTGCTAATTTTTTAAAGGGATTAACCTTTAAAAATTTGGAGATTTTGCTCAATTTTTCATATATGAAAAAAATAATTATTTCTGCATTCGAATTGCAAATATTTTAAAGGGGTTAACATTTACGTATTGTAGAGACGTTTCACATTTTTTCTAACATGAAAAAAATATATTATTTTTGCATTCGATTTTCTAATTTTTTCAAAGGGTACCTTTAAAAATTTGGAGATTTTGTTCAATTTTTTATATTTGAAAAAAATTATGAATATAGCATTCAAATTGTAAATATTTTAAAGGGGTTAACCTTTAAGTATTCTAGAGACGTTTCACATTTTTTCTAACTTGAAAAAATAAATTATTTTTTGCACTCGATTTGCAAATTTTTTAAAGGGGTTAACCTTTAAAAATTTAGAGATTTTGCACATTTTTTCATGTATGAAAAAAATAATTATTCTAGCATTCGAATTGCAAATATTTTAAAGTGGTTAACCTTTAAGTATTCTAGAGACGTTTCACAATTTTTCTAACTTGAAAAAAATATATTATTTTTTGCATTCGATTTATTAATTTTTTTAAAGGGGGCATTTAAAATTTTGGAGATTTTGCTCAATTTTTCGTATATGAAAAAAATAATGAATTTGGCATTCGAATTGTAAATATTTTAAAGGGGTTAACCTTTAAGTATTCTAGAGACGTTTCACATATTTTCTAACTTGAAAGAATATATTATTTTTTGCGTTCGATTTGCTAATTTTTTAAATGGGTTCACCTTTAAAAATTGGGAGATTTCGCTCAATTTCTCATATATAAAGAAAATAATTATTTTAGCATTCAAATTACAAATATTTTAAAGGGGGGTTAATCTTTAAGTTTTCTAGAGACATTTCACATTTTTTCTAAATTGAAAAAAATATATTAGTTTTTGCATTGGATTTGCAAATTTTTTATAGGGATTAACCTTTAAAAATTTGGAGATTTTGCTCAATTTTTCATACATGAAAAAAATAATTATTTCTGCATTCGAATTGCAAATATTTTAAAGGGGTTAACATTTACGTATTGTAGAGACGTTTCACATTTTTTCTAACATGAAAAAAATATATTATTTTTGCATTCGATTTTCTAATTTTTTAAAGGGTACCGTTAAAAATTTGGAGATTTTGTTCAATTTTTTATATTTGAAAAAAAATTATGAATATAGCATTCGAATTGTAAATATTTTAAAGGGGTTAACCTTTAACTATTCTAGAGACGTTTCACATTTTTTCTAACTTGAAAAAGTAAATTATTTTTTGAATTCGATTTGCTAATTTTTTTAAAGGGGTTAACCTCTAAAAATTTAGAGATTTTTCTCAATTTTTCATATAAGGAAAAAAAATGAATTTGGCATTCGAATTGTAAATATTTTAAAGGGGTTAACCTTTAAGTATTCTAGAGACGTTTCACATATTTTATAACTTGAAAAAATATATTATTTTTTGCGTTCGATTTTCTAATTTTTTAAAGGTTAACACCTTTAAAAATTCGGAGATTTCGCTCAATTTCTCATATATAAAAAAAATAATTATTTTAGCATTCGAATTACAAATATTTTAAAGGGGCGTTAATCTTTAAGTTTTCTAGAGACGTTTCACATTTTTTCTAACTTGAAAAAAATATTTTATTTTTTACATTGGATTTGCTAATTTTTTAAAGGGATTAACCTTTAAAAATTTGGAGATTTTGCTCAATTTTTCATATATGAAAAAATAATTATTTCAGCATTCGAATTGCAAATATTTTGAAGGGGTTAACATTTACGTATTCTAGAGACGTTTCACATTTTTTCTAACATGAAAAAAATATATTATTTTTGCATTCGATTTGCTAATTTTTTAAAGGGATTAACCTTTAAAAATTTGGAGATTCTATTCAATTTTTCATATTTCAAAAAAATTATGAATATAGCATTTGAATTGTAAATATTTTAAAAGGGTTAACCTTTAAGTATTCTAGAGACGTTTCACATTTTTTCTAACTTGAAAAAATAAATTATTTTTTGCATTCAATATGCTAATTTTTTAAAGGGTACCTTTAAAATTTGGAGATTTTGTTCAATTTTTCATATTTGAAAAAAATTATGAATATAGCATTCGAATTGTAAATATTTTAAAAGGGTTAACCTTTAAGTATTCTAGAGACGTTTCACATTTTTTCTAACTTGAAAAAAAAAATTATTTTTTGCATTCGATTTGCTAATTTTTTAAAGGGGTTAACCTTTAAAAATTTAGAGATTTTGCACTTTTTTCATATATGAAAAAAATAACTATTTTAGCATTCGAATTGTAAATATTTTAAAGGGGTTAACCTTTAAGTATTCTAGAGATGTTTCACATTTTTTCTAACTTGAAAAAATAAATTATTTTTTGCATTCGATTTGCTAATTTTTTAAATGGGTTAACCTTTAAAAATTGGGAGATTTCGCTCAATTTCTCATATATAAAAAAAATTATTATTTTAGCATTCAAATTACAAATATTTTAAAGGGGGTTTAATCTTTAAGTTTTCTAGAGACGTTTTACATTTTTTCTAACTTGAAAAAAATATATTATTTTTGCATTCGATTTGCTAATTTTTTAAAGGGATTAACCTTTAAAAATTTGGAGATTTTGCTCAATTTTTCATATATGAAAAAAATAATTATTTCTGCATTCGAATTGCAAATATTTTAAAGGGGTTAACATTTACGTATTGTAGAGACGTTTCACATTTTTTCTAACATGAAAAAAATGTATTATTTTTGCATTCGATTTTCTAATTTTTTCAAAGGGTACCTTTAAAAATTTGGAGATTTTGTTCAATTTTTTATATTTGAAAAAAATTATGAATATAGCATTCGAATTGTAAATATTTTAAAGGGGTTAACCTTTAAGTATTCTAGAGACGTTTCACATTTTTCTAACTTGAAAAAATAAATTATTTTTAGTATTCGATTTGCTAATTTTTTAGGGTTAACCTTTAAAAATTTAGAGATTTTGCACTTTTTTCATATATGAAAAAAATAACTATTTTAGCATTCGAATTGCAAATATTTTAAAAGGGTTAACCTTTACGTATTTTAGAGATGTTTCACATTTTATCTAACATGAAAAAAATATATTATTTTTGCATTCGATTTGCTAATTTTTTAAAGGGAACCTTTAAAAATTTGGAGATTTTGTTCAATTTTTCATATTTGAAAAAAATTATGAATATAGCATTCGAATTGTAAATATTTTAAAGGGGTTAACCTTTAAGTATTCTAGAGACGTTTCACATTTTTTCTAACTTGAAAAAATAAATTATTTTTTGCATTCGATTTCCTAATTTTTTAAATGGGTTAACCTTTAAAAATTGGGAGATTTCGCACAGTTTTTCATATATCTCTAGCATTCGAATTGCAAATATTTTAAAGGGGTTAACCTTTATGTATTCTAGAGACGTTTCACGTTTTTTCTAACTTGAAAAAAATATATTATTTTTTGCATTCGATTTGCTAATTTTTTTAAAGGGGTTAACCTCTAAGTATTCTAGAGACGTTTCACATATTTTCTAACTTGAAAAAATATATTATTTTTTGCGTTCGATTTTCTAATTTTTTAAAGGTTAACCCCTTTAAAAATTCGGAGATTTCGCTCAATTTCTCATATATAAAAAAATAATTATTTTAGCATTCGAATTACAAATATTTAAAGGGGGGTTAATCTTTAAGTTTTCTAGAGACGTTTCACATTTTTTCTAACTTGAAAAAAATATATTATTTTTTGCATTGGATTTGCTAATGTTTTAAAGGGAATACCTTTAAAAATTTGGAGATTTTGCTCAATTTTTCATATATGAAAAAAATAATTATTTCAGCATTCGAATTGCAAATAATTTAAAGGGGTTAACATTTACGTATTCTAGAGACGTTTCACATTTTTTCTAACATGAAAAAAATATATTATTTTTGCATTCGATTTGCTAATTTTTTAAAGGGATTAACCTTTAAAAATTTGGAGATTTTGTTCAATTTTTCATATTTCAAAAAAATTATGAATATAGCATTTGAATTGTAAATATTTTAAAAGGGTTAACCTTTAAGTATTCTAGAGACGTTTCACATTTTTTCTAACTTGAAAAAATAAATTATTTTTTGCATTCGATTTGCTAATTTTTTAAAGGGGTAAACCTTTAAAAATTTAGAGATTTTGCACATTTTTCATATACGAAAAAAATAACTATTTTAGCATTCGAATTGCAAATATTTTAAAGGGGTTAACCTTTACGTATTTTAGAGATGTTTCACATTTTATCTAACATGAAAAAAATATATTATTTTTGCATTCGATTTGCTAATTTTTTAAAGGGTACCTTTAAAAATTTGGAGATTTTGTTCAATTTTTCATATTTGAAAAAAATTATGAATATAGCATTCGAATTGTAAATATTTTAAAGGGGTTAACCTTTAAGTATTCTAGAGATGTTTCACATTTTTTCTAAATTGAAAAAATAAATTATTTATTGCATTCGATTTGCTAATTTTTTAAATGGTTTAACCTTTAAAAATTGAGAGATTTCGCTCAATTTCTCATATATAAAAAAAAATAATTATTTTAGCATTCAAATTACAAATATTTTAAAGGGGGGTTAATCTTTAAGTTTTCTAGAGACCTTTCACATTTTTTCTAACTTGAAAAAAATATATTATTTTTTGCATTGGATTTGCTAATTTTTTAAAGGGATTAACCTTTAAAAATTTGGAGATTTTGCTCAATTTTTCATATATGAAAAAAATGATTATTTCAGCATTCGAATTGCAAATATTTTAAAGGGGTTAACATTTTCGTATTCTAGAGACGTTTCACATTTTTTCTAACATGAAAAAAATATATTATTTTTGCATTCGATTTGCTAATTTTTTAAAGGGGTTAACCTTTAAAAATTTGGAGATTTTGTTCAATTTTTCGTATTTGAAAAAAATTATGAATATAGCATTCGAATTGTAAATATTTTAAAAGGGTTAACCTTTAAGTATTCTAGAGACGTTTCACATTTTTTTCTAACTTGAAAAAATTAATTATTTTTTGCATTCGATTTGCTAATTTTTTAAATGGGTTAACCTTTAAAAATTGGGAGATTTCGCTCAATTTCTCATATATAAAAAAAATAATTATTTTAGCATTCAAATTACAAATATTTTAAAGGGGGGTTAATCTTTAAGTTTTCTAGAGACGTTTCACATTTTTTCTAACTTGTAAAAAATATATTATTTTTTGCATTGGATTTGCTAATTTTTTAAAGGGATTAACCTTTAAAAATTTGAAGATTTTGCTCAATTTTTCATATATGAAAAAAATAATTATTTCAGCATTCGAATTGCAAATATTTTAAAGGGGTTAACATTTTCGTATTCTAGAGACGTTTCACATTTTTTCTAACATGAAAAAAATATATTATTTTTGCATTCGATTTGCTAATTTTTTAAAGGGGTTAACCTTTAAAAATTTGGAGATTTTTGTTCAATTTTTCGTATTTGAAAAAATAATTATTTTAGCATTCGATTTGCAAAATATTTTAAAGGGGTTAACCTTTAAGTATTCCAGAGACGTTTCACATTTTTTCTAACTTGAAAAAAATAAAATATTTTTCCATTCGATTTGCTAATTTTTAAAGGGGTTAACCCTTAAAAATTTAGAGATTTTGTTCAATTTTTTATATGTGAATAAATTCTAATTTTAGGATTCGAATTGCAAATATTTTAAAGGGTAACCTTTAAGTATTCTAGAGACTTTGCACATTCTTTCTAACTTCAAAATAAAATTATTATTTTTGCATTCGATTTGCTAATTTTTTAAAGGGGTTGTTAGTCTTTAAAAATTTGGAGATTTTGCTCAATATCTTATATATGATAAAATTATTATTTTAGCATTCGAATTGCAAATATTTTAATTCGGTTAAACTTTAAGTATTCTAGGGGCGTTGAACATTTTTTCTTACTTGAAAAAATAAATTATTTTTTGCATTCGATTTGCTAATTTTTTAAAGGGGTTAACCTTTAAAAATTTGGAGATTTTGTTCAATTATCTAACTAAAGCTGCTCTCATGCACAGTAATCAACAACGCTGCTGCAACAATTCGAACTTATGGCCGTTTTCCTTGGACGTTTGTGACATGTTGGTCCCGAGAGTGAGTTCAGGTGTAGGGGGGGTGAATACACCTGAATCCAAATTTCTCAACTTCGAACACGAACAGTCCTATTCAGGAAGATGCCGTACTGAAATGATTCGGCGGACTGCATAACCGTTTCGAATCGTGTTAAAGGCTAAAAAGTCCGACTCGGCCGAGATCTCGCTAACTGACTAGGTCAGAATTCAATATCGATCAGCAAGAGTTCAGTGCGCGGAATAGTGTAGGCCCAAATCAGTTTTTATGAGAAAACGTTTTAAGTCTCAGTTCAGTAGATAAGAAGTTCGATATCGAGACGGTTAATTGATTTTAAATAAGATGTTCAGTATGCACAAGAAAATCAATATAACAAAGAAAAGAACGTAAGTAAACGACATAGAGATTTTTAAAGTGGTTCGGATATCAACAATCCTACGTCCACCGTCCCGATAGATCGGAGGCTATTTATTATACCGAGTTAGTCTCGGTCGGCCTTGTGCACGGGACAAAGCCGTGGCTTGGGGATTATACTCGAGCAAGTCCCGGTTTACACTTCTATCAAACTTAAAGTGTTTGACAAACTTCTCCAACAGTGAAGGAGTCCTTATACAATAAGGATTGGGTTCAAAGGTAAACTCCTTCGTCTAAGCTATGGATATATCGGTTGAGCTTAGGGTTAGAGGGATGGGAACAAGAATGTAGCTTCTAGAGCGACGAACACCGAGGTTTAGCTATAAGTTCGTGTCACGTCGCTTGGATACTAGATGCTTTGTTGACGGTTCAACGGGTTCCCTTATGAGCTTAAAGGTAGTCTTTCGCCGGAGATAACTCTTTCGATTCTTGCGGAAGACTTAGGCTTTGGAATTCGCTCGTTTGAAAGTTCGTGTATGTGTTCGTTTCTTCGTTAGCTCGTGAACTCTCTCTCTGTGTCTCTCATTCAAATCTTGAATGATCCCTCTATTTATAGAGAAGAGATTGAGAAAGATCCGTTGGAGACGATCTTCTTCTCTCTCTCTCTTTTTGGTAGCAAACGGCTCTTTTGGCGTAGGTAACGGTGCCCTTTTCCTCCTTTTCCGGAAAGTGTTGACTTGCAGCTTTAGTAGGTAGGATGACACGTGTATGCTTGTCATTTGTCGAGGCGGATAGAGCGGTTGAGACAGCACAGACTTCGAGACAAGCTGAAGATGACTTCTCTCATCCTCGTATATGACAATGCTGATTGTCTTTCAAAAGATTCTCGATCCCCGAAGACTATCCGCCGATGCCGAGTCCGACCTTGTATTCGTAGATAGACAATGAGATAAGTCTATCGAATATCGCTACCGAGTCCAGAGAACTACTCCTCGCCGAGTTCGGTTCAATCGACTCTCTCGCATATCTTGCTCCCGCTGAGTCCAAGATCACCGA
This sequence comes from Lavandula angustifolia, assembly GCA_028984105.1. Classification (NCBI taxonomy): domain Eukaryota; kingdom Viridiplantae; phylum Streptophyta; class Magnoliopsida; order Lamiales; family Lamiaceae; genus Lavandula; species Lavandula angustifolia. The sequence continues at coordinate 1,564 of JAPVEC010000259.1, read as the reverse complement.
GTCTTCTACACCGGTGCCGAGGCAAATAAGCTACCGAGCGCCTTGACCGGAGCAGAGTGTCTACCGAGTCCGAAACCTCGGAGACAAACAAAATATACAACGGAATGGTTCACCAATCGATAAGGTTTTGGGATCCTCAAATCTTCTCAACAGCTCGTAGTACATAAAGCTACCGAGCTTGGTTCAAGATAGAAGATAGAATCATTTCCCACTGAGTGAAACAAAGGCTTGAGGATAGAATCATCACCCAACAATTTCCCCCTATTTGATGATGCCAAAACCTATCATCTATGCTAACACTAAACGCACGTAAACAAATCTCCTTACAATTTTACAAGTAAGATCGTGAGGAGATGTTCCATCGGTTCTAGACTGCCAAGAACAGGCAAAAATAATTTCCCCCATTACATAGAAGCAATACTAGCAGAATCTAACAAAGCAATAAACTGACAAGTAATAAAGAAAGTGAGTGTGTGTCAGTAATCACTTTAGTGATTCTGAGTGTTAAAGCATAAGACAAACACGGCTATTTAGACAACAAGTTGTTGTCAGAGCCAAAAGAAGATTTGTATATATAAGAGTGATTCGGTTTAGTACATTACAAATCTTGCTAGACTATGAAGAGAGAATACTAAGACTATGGGCGCTTAAACCGCCGAATCCGGTCCATGAATCCTTGCGATTGTGTCTCGTGCATGGCACACCATACATTCGGTACGTGGTCTTTCTAAGCTTCAAGTATTCCGCGAAGTCAGCTGGGTTATCATCTTGTAAGAATCTTTGATCAGCAGCGTCCTTCACTTCAGCTTCAATAGTCGCAACATGAATTGAGTCATCCATTCTTCTTGGAGGTGGAATGATTACGGGTCCGGAATCCGAATCTCTTTCCCTTCGAAATGGCATTATACAAGTGGATGTAGAGATCCGCTTCATGAAGCATCATCCACTCAAAGATAAGCTTCACTCTAGACTTGTTCGGCCGAATCTCCGAAATAATAGCGTTTGATGAACTCAATCTTCGAATTTTCCCATCTCTCGAGTGAATTGAGTCGGCATCCACTCGTCTGTTCTCGGCCATCTGTGAGATTTCAGATCAGTGGCCTTCTTTCTGAACTTCCTGTAACGATAGGGAATGTCAGCTTTAGCAGGAGTTTTGTGCATGGCTTCTTCCTCAGTACGCTTCCTCAGAGCTTCCAGATCAGGTAAGTGGATTCTATTTCTCGTAGCCTCGATCTGTCTCGCCTCTTCGCCTCTATATAAATATCTGTCCATCTGGGCGAATATGGCTTCAGTCTCATCATCTAGCTCTTTAGGTTTCTGGGAGGCATCTTCTGAGTCAGCAGGGGTACTTGATTTTTCTTTCGATGTACCCTGCTTTTCGGACTCTGCTGCTTCGCTCCTTCTCCTTTTCCCCCGTCCTCATCGTCTTCGATCCCGAGCTTCCTTGGAGGTAGCCCTGGCGGGCTTTCTTCCTCCTCCGCTTGGAGCTTTAGATTTTCTTTTCACGAAGCTTAGGCTTAGGCTTGTTTGCGGCTTACGCTTCAAAGAATCTCCCTTGCCGCCT
>JAPVEC010000153.1:0-29144 GCA_028984105.1 Lavandula angustifolia | reverse complement strand
CGCGCCTCCTCCAACAAAAAATACAACGCTCGTCGATCATCTAATGAGCGGGGCCCGACCTTCAGACATCCCGACATGCCGGCCGTGGAGTGACGCTAGCGCTCTCCATACGTACGCCGCTTTATACCGCAGTTCTCATTGAGGAACATCGGTACCATCCTAATACCCGACATATCGCACATTGTAAGAGTAAAGAGTATAAGGATGCCGAAAAGATGCTTATGCAAAGTGAAAACCTTTTCGCTGGGATCGCGCCGAGAGGACCTCAGCATGTCGTAACCGGCGATCGCTCGAACACCGCGTGCCTCCGATACTCACTGGGCTGGGTCCTGGAGACGATAAGTCAGTGCATAGAGGGGGTGAATACACCTCGAGCTCTCGGGCTTTCTTTTCTCAATGAAGGCTGGGCCGAACCGATGATTGCAACCGACGAATGCAAGCCAAATAAGCCTCTCGATCGCGGGGACAGAGCAGTCACCCATCGAAGCCTCTCTAATCGACCGTTGTCAATACTTTGAGAATCGGGCCGAGACTCATTGTGCGGAAAGTGTGGGGCTCAGAATTCGTCTTTTTGAAAACACGCTTAGCAAATTAAATCTTTTGGTTGCGCGCTTATAAAATACGCTTATGAGCGTTAAGCTTATGATCTAAAAGTCAGATTGAATGCTATGCACAAAAAACAAAGAAAAGAACACAAGCTTACTTTAACGTGGTTCTGGATAATCGCCAAGATCCTTACATCCATGGGTCCCGAACAAGGCGGTGAGAACTTGTTGGATTATTCCGGGAGCAAGCCTCAACCAGAGATACCGTAGCACCGGACAAACTCTCAAGTTATAGTCCTTAACTGACCTTTACAATCCAAAACTCTAAGTCCTAAAGTGGAAGGGAATTCTTCTCCAACCGAGAAGGAGTTCTTACAATAAGAACAATTCACTAAAATGTGAACTCCTTCAATCTAAGCTATAAATACTGATTAATGAGCTTAGTTGTAGAGAAGAAAGGTGATCTAAGCACTCTAGTAGAGAAAAACCGAGAAATCTTCTAAGTATGCAAGCTTTCCTCTGGACGATCTTTGAGTGTTGCCTAGTAGCCGGCTATGTAGAACTTAAGCTTATCCCTTCAAATTCCATTTTTACGAGCTTCAAATTTTTTCTCTATTTATAGTTGTGAGCTACGGCATATGTCCGTTGGAGCATCTAATTTGCATGCCACGTGTCACAAGCTTCCAAGAAAAACGGCCATAAGTCGAACTTGCTGGTGCAAAGCAGGCGGCGACTGCACGCACCGTCTACGAGAGCAACTTTTACCGTGTAGAGCAGGTAAGCGTTGTCGGCCTTCTCATCGGGTCGAGGTTTAGAAGTTGTGCGAGAATCGCCGAGTCGACCGCCCAACAACCCCGCATGCCTCTCTCGCCGCACTTTTTCAAAAGACCTGGACATAGTCGGGTCGCTTCCGTAGGATAAGCAGATCGAAAAGTCTCTCGTCTTCTTCACCAGAGCCTACCGACAGGCATCTACCGAGTAGGCACAAAGGCGAACGATCGAAGGTAATACCGTGCTTGCTTACTCGCTCTTCCTCTCGCCGGTTTACTATCACCGGGAGTAATCATTTTCTACTGATGCGATTTGTTATCTCACGCGTCGTCTTCGAACGAGTGGAAGATCACCGATCAAGAAAAAGCGATTACTAACCGACGACGCTGGGTTCAAAAGTATCTTCGATGATAAGATCGCCTCAACAACTACTCCCGTGACAGAGTGAGACCCTGTATAAAATAATAAACAATAATATCGAGTTTCAACCTCATACATTAGCCTAATCCTAACGACACACTAATCTACTAATATCGCCTAAAGTTTTGGGATCTTCAATTCCATAGTACTACGATGATTTCCACCTTTCTTTTAACCGAACAACTCCGAATATCATCGACTCGACTCATATCCAACAATTTCCTAAGTTGACGTGATGCCAAAACCTCTTACCGAGGACAACAATTTCCCAAGTGGTAATCGAGACCTCTTACTCGAGGACAATAATCTGTGGGGAACAAATGAAGTTCCCCTTAGCCAAATGCCCTCCGAACCCGGTGACTCAAAGACTCCAATCCTAGTAATACTGATTTGCTTCAATCTCCCGGTAATAGTACAACCGAAACGCCTAATTCACATACTATCATTCTGTGGTTGGAATAAATCTCCGATGGCGAGTTGAAAACATCGAGATCGTGGCCCGACGCTCACACTTCCGATTTGATTATCGGAGATTCTTCAAAGTAAGCGTAAAGACAAGATCCAGCATTCTCGTCAGGGGAGAAAGCGCATTATATTCTTGCTTCTGTCTACCGTGAGGAACCTCGGTCAGTCTGAGAGATTCACCTACCATGACGCCGATCGGATCATAGCTATGCAGAGGAGCCGAATCACCACGAGAAACGAGTATGGGAGCTTGTCAAGGCACTCGACATCAACATGTGATTGGAACTAAATGGGTCCTCAAGAATATGTGTGATGAAAACAACGTTATGCTAAGGAAAAAGCAAGACTCGCGGGCAAAAAAGGCCAACCCGTCTAGTCAAGGAATAGATTTAGGCGAGATTTTCGCTACAAAGTATAAAGATCGGAGACAATCGCACTATTCCTATCCTACGCAACACATCGTAGATTCCGAGTTTATCAAAATGGATGTGAAGTCTTAGTTCTCGAACTAAGTGTCTATTTAAAGAAGAAGCTCTATGTGAGAATGCCCTCCCCATCCTCAGTAGAGGACATCAGTCCTACGTACTCGTAAAGGCTCAGACGGGTTAAAACAAGCACCTGTGGCTCGTACGATACTCTGCATCTCGGGTTTCTTCTTAAAAAAGGTTTTCGTAAAGGCATGCTAGATCGCACATTATTCAAAGATTCGACCTGGAAGGCGATATCCTTAACTTGTGCAGATCTACGTCGACGCATACATAATCTTCTCGGATCGGCCAGAACGTCATCAATTGTACGAAGCGTAGTTGGAGAAAATGATGAAGGATAAGTTTGAGACGTCACTGTTTACGGAGAGATGCAATTATTTCGAAGTTTTCAAGTCAAATAATGCTAAGAAGGAAACGCTTCATCAATCAAGGCAAAAACACTCTGACACCTCATCAAGAAGTTCACTTACATATCCGGCAAACCAATCAAGATCCTTAATGAACGCGAACATGAAAATCGATCTTGATAAAAGCAGGGGAGTATCAAAGAGAGCTCATATCGACTTTTGTGCTATTATTGGTTCATTATTATATCTAATAAGCTAATTGAATTCGATATAACTTATGATGGAGGCGTTCAGGTTTCGATTTCGCTGTGAATCGTAAGCAGAGTCATGGACTCAAAGAAAGAAGATTCTCCGCTATCTCGCAGGAACACCGATACTGGGTTTATGGTATCCAACTGATGATAATATTAAAATAATCGGTTATTCCCGATGCCGACTAGCGCAAGATGTAGAATCGACCGAAAGTCAACTTCTCAGAACGTGTCGGTCCGTGGCGGTAGGGGCAGTCTGATTTCATGGTTTTCAAAGAAACAACATTCAGGCCGACGCTAACTACTCAAGCCGAATACAAGGCTGCCGAACTTGTTGAAACAGCACGAGACAAAGAAGCTCTAGCTTACTATGATGTTATTCGTAATGAAGCGCCGATCTTCCTCGCGATATCACCAAGCTGCACCGTGCAATCACTCAATAACCCAAAGATTTGACTACAAGATGCAAGCATCGTGGACATCGCATAACTACACTTCATTCGCGATCATGTCGAGTAAAGAAGGATATTAGGATGGAAAAGATCCATACCCGACCATCAAGGGGCGAGTATTCGATTAAGTTCTTTGTCAATGCCGCTTTCGTGTAGAAATTAACAAGCAGAGCCAGGTCTCCGGCCGGACCCTGGCGTACTCCAAACTAGGCAAGGAATTCACGAGAGGAGCATTCAAGTAGGGGGAATATTCACTCTGGGTACGAGTAACCTTCAAGACGTGAGAGACTCTGTAAAACTATCTACATCGAGGTATCAACGCGACTCACTATGTTCAATGATGGCATGGTTTGCGTATCTCCTCATCTCAAGCACCCAGCCCAAATATTCTCCGGCGTTTATGATTCAAATTGTAACTTCGTATTCAATGCCTATTTACGCTCCTAGATTTCTTATGCGCTGCATTAAATGGATGTCATATCAAGTTGGTTCTTTCACTATTTACAATCTGTATTTTGACTTAGGCGACTAAATTGATCATTACCTATTTTATAACATTAAATCCTAGCTAGTTTCGCCCATCTCATAAAGCTATTTCAATCGGCGAACTGTGATTATTAACTGCTCAAATTCCTTTAACATATATAAACATGCCTTTCAAAGTTAGAAACCGCCTCATTTTCACTGCACTCACAACCCTAGTTTTCTCCGAGAAAAGCTTTTGCTTCCTTGCAAAGTCATTTTCAAATATCTCGCACACTCTTTGGTAAATCTTCACTGATCATTCCGGGAATTAGATATTTATATCTTTAATATTTTTCTGCCTCTGATAATACGAGAACATTGGTTTGTGCAAGTATTATAAAATATGGTGGAAGAGATGTTATCTGTCCGTAAGCAAATACCAAAGAATTCCCCCGAAGGACCATGTTATCCGGCCGTTCGAGCCGGCGATGGAGTTCGACCTTATGCGATCTAGCATTTCATGGAGGAAATCCGTTTGACTCGCTAAGCGGCGACCGGATTCGAGAGATTTCTGTCTAGGAACCCGCCATACTCCTCTTCCTCGACAGATAGCCAGCCGAGTTATATGGAACTCGTGCAGTCGGTAGAAGGGGGACATCTCGATGGAGATTTATCACCTATATTCTTGGAGGACTTCCACCGCGTCATACACGAAATCAAGACTTATATCTATCAAGGAAGCACTTCAAAGAAAGCTTCCAACTTCCGAGCTGAAGGTCCTTCATCCACTGCTGTCGGCATAAGGATGATCTCATGGACGAATATTTGGAAGTTTTCTCAAGGGGGAAGCTCATAACATCCGTGAGTCAGCCTTCTTCCCAAGGAATGCCATGCGCTTCCCAAGAAAGAGCTCTCATAGTATAGGGGCTCACATACGCGACTCAGCCGACTCATTTCGACTAAGTAAGTCAAGACCGAAGATTCACTCATGATGGCCATTCATAATCATACAAAGATTAATCAGCCGAATTCTACCAAGGGTTGAGCTTATGACTCAAGCAAAGAAGTTCGATTACTCCGACAACTACCCGGCGCCAAAAGGAAAATTATTATACGGGCAAAACTAAGCCTTCCGTTATGATAGAGGACTCTTTCTGGATGAGCCGGCACACCCGTTGGGGCATATGCCGACAAGTCAGGATTTCGAATCCAAAGAAGGTCGTATTTCAAGATGTGACGGCTGCCTTCTGCGGGGGCCAGATCTACCGGGCCTCGTGGCGATCCCAAGACAGAAACTTAATGCACTCACTCCTACTAAGAAGGAGTGTCACCTCCCCAAGTCTACTCCTAAGGACCGCCGCCACCAAGAGATTGAAGAAAGCCGGGAAATGAGTCAATAATGTAGGTTGTTGCCAAGAACCACCCTCTACAACACCGAGGCAGAACAGGCCGAGTCCTCGAGAAAAAACTCAATACAAACGGAAAAAAGTCACCTCCACCGAAGAGCGATGATGTTAGATAAACGACCCGCGGGTCGAAGGCTGAATAGATTCCTACGCATCGAGAGCCCCCTTGTATATTCCTCCAGCTTAGCAAGATTCCGTCACGCGAGAAGCAAAATAGCCTCCATTAGAAGATAGATCGGGATCGCTTCGAGCCGGGAACCGAAGACGGGATGGGAGGCGTCTACCTCTGCAATCCGGCAGCTCTCCTTGTGAGATTACTTTAATATAGTCCTAGATAGCCACCAATGCGGATCTTATCATACCGGCAAGGAAAGGCGCTAGACTCTTATACTTTGATCAAGGTTCTGAGAGGAGTGGTCTACACTCGAAGATGCTGATCAAACACCACTAAAGTCAATGTACCCACGAAGAGGAGCTTACCGATGCATGAACAAGATCGGGCCACCCCGAGCCTGTCCGAACTGCCTCCTTAGATGCCGACTTGAGGGCTGCCATGCCCGCCATGCCGAACGATAGACAACCAATCTCAAAGAGACGGCACCCTAAGACGGGTCTCACCTCAGCTGGTCAGACCCATCCCGTGATTCACGCCCGAGAGAGCCCGATGAGGAACTCAACTACACAAGGATGCACCAACTTCTACAAACGAACCTCCTCTCAACATCCTCGGGATCTGTGTCACGGAGGGGTCGAGTACCTCTGGCCGGTGAGGAACCTCACTTAGCTTCTACTGAAGTCTAGGCTCGAGGTAGCGCCTCACTCTTAAAGCCGACGATCGGGTCTGCCGGCCGGGGCCCTAAGGAGTCAAGGGACTTAGAATGGATTCCTCGCCTTCCGGTGTCGTCCACAAGACGGAGGTACCACTGCCCGCTGCTCAGAAAAGCGGAGACTGCAAGGGGCTCAATCACATTTCCGTAACACACCCGCCCCCGACTTCAACCATACCGATCAAGAACTCGCCACCTAACGAGCCAATCCCCGAAGAGAAACCAAGTCGGCGGGAGCCCGGCCAGCAAACCTCTCGAAGAATACAAGGGCACCTACCGCTTCGGCTATCGCATCCATCTCCTTCTATCTCTCGTCAGCCTTCCGAGCCTGCATCTAAAATAATCTCCTTTCTCTACAAGAAATACAACGAACAACTAACCGATGAGAGAAACGATTCGCATGAGAGACTCAGGAAAAGTCACAGCAGATACTGGACGACCTTTCAAATGCACTATAAGAGTCCGGATAAGAAGGTACATGTTCCCACCCCTAGCTTATTTGCCGATGCCAAAAAGGGGAAGGAAAGTCAAGATAATTGAAGGGAAGGAGAAGGTACTAAGAGTACCAAGAGAGGAGTAGACACGCCCGAGCAACCCCGTGCATTCAAGAATCCTGCTCTAATCGGGTCCCTCTTACACACAGCATACAAGGCAGGGCCCAAGGTGTCTCAAAGAGTCCAGGAGATGTAGTGCCTGGTGAGACACGGCCCAAGCGGCCTCAGACCCAAGGATTCTCGCTACTCAAGCAACTCGCACACCTAGTGACATAATCAAGGAAATTGGCCGAGTATGCAGAGGAGGACTCGAAGAGGAAGAGGTTCCCTCCGGCCTCCTCCAGCTGCAAGGAAAGGGCAAGAAAAAACATCAAGCTTCCCACTCCTCCCACGAAGAAAGGTACAAAAGATACATCACTCTTTGGAGGAAGAAGCCTCGATAGTGCGGATGAGAAGCTTGCGGGAAGAATTGGCCCGAGGCGGAGGTCGCTAACAAGCTAAAGAAAAGCCTACCAAAGCGCAAGACTAAGGCTCCACAGCCAGAGGTAGGAAGCTCGGGACAGACGGCCGCTCCAAGGAACTTAAAGCCAAGTGATGAAAGTGCATAAAGAGAAAGAAAAAGAACAACAAAGAATAACAAACATCCGGCGGGTCACAGTGGGAACTTTAAAAGAAAAATCTTCTACTCCCCGCCGACTCGTAAGAAGAAGAGTATGTACCCTCCTATGTCCCCTCAAAGAAACAAGAGCTAGAAATGCTAGAGATATGGGATTAGATGGAGAGGTATCTAGACAGAGGAGCCAAGCAAGGCGGCATAGAAGCAAAAAGAGGAAAAAGGCTTGGATCGGCGTGGCTAGAAGCCTGAGGCCGGGGAAAGCCTAAAAGGAGGAAGCAAGCCAAAGGATTCCCGAGAAAGCGCATATATTCCTTACAAATACGTAAGACCTCGAGGAAGCCTATCGACCCTGGCAAGATCCACGTGAGACGGCCTGTGAGTTGATGAATGGATGCCATGGGAACGAACATGAGGTGGGAGTCACCGAAGGCGTACTATATCAAGAGATACTACTTCCTCGGAGATACCGGCTCGAAATGCACAAGTCCATTCGCATTTGGCGTAATGACTTCCGGAGACTAACCTAGAGATATTTGCGTAGTTCGAAGGCCATAAAGCAGATAAGATTGATGTCGATTCTAGCCCCAAGCTGATCATACTTCCCCACCTAAGCTGAGCTTCTGTTCCTTGGGTGGGGTGATTGAGAAGGGAGATTAAGGATTCGCTGCCCAAGCAAGACTTTTAGATGAAGACGAGCCCGCCGATTTGCCGTGAGATACCGCTGTTGCGTGATGAGAAGACCACTTACGTAATGTATGGATCGCCACTTCCTAAAGCAAAAATCAAAGCGACTTCAAAGACAGGATTCAAGTAACTTAGAAGATGATAGATAGGCTTCCACATTTCTCGTATTTTTTGCCCCGCTTTTCTAGAATAGCAAGATAATGTGGCTCCAGACTGGGAAACTCTTCAGTATATAAAACATCATCGTTATTCGGCCCCGACAATTCTCTATCAGTCTATATGGCCTTGTTTACTTTATGCTTAACACTACGTGCAATCACTCATGTGATTACCGACTCACACACTACTAAATATATATCCGCCGCTTTTTACCTCATTAGATTCTAGTCTCCTAGATTGCTTGTAGATGGGAAAATGTTGTTAGAAAGTGGGGAAATCATGCTGTTAGTTTTACGTGATAGGATTCGGATATTTCTTCCCCTGCTTCCCTCGCAGTCTGTGAAGTTGAAGAACAACTCCACCTGATTCTACTTGTAACACTTGTAAAGAGCTCTATTTCTCGAGTAGTTATAAGTGTTAGGTTTCGTCATCATCAAATAGGGGAAAATGTTCGGGAGATGATCTCAGCCGCTCTCCACAACTTGTTGGGAGATAGCTCAGCGAGCCGGTGCTCCGAATATTTGCCGAAGATTTGAAGATCCCAAAACCCTACTTTAACCGAAGAACCATTCTCGTTGTAATGTGTTGTTCTTCTCGAGGTTTCCGCACTAACAGCAATACACTCTTCATTTGGTTCAGGGCTCGAGATTATCGCCCCGCATTTCAAGAAGAAGACTCTGCTGATACACCGGACTCAGCAGAGCAAGATACTCAAAGGAGCCGCAGAACCGAACTCACCACTGAGTAGCTCACCGAACTCGTGAGTTGATCTTCAAAAGTGAGCCGACTCAACAGGAGAGCATGCTACCAATATAGATCGATCAAAGAACGGGCCGGACAATCTTCTAACTATCAGATTTTCTACGTCAAATCAGCAGAGTCATACGAGGAAGAGAGAAGTTAGCTCTGCATCTACCTTGAAGTCTCGCTGGCCGCCTCACCTACTCTCTTCACCTCTCACCAATAACGAGCAAACTTCTAACCTGCTTACTTTCTCGATTAAAGTTGCAAGTCAACAACTTTCCGTAAATGGGAGGGAAAGTACTCACCACCTTCCTTGAAAGAGCCAAGTTAGCTACTTAAAAGAGAGAGACACAAGGATCGGGGCCGTCTCCAACCTGATCTATCCTTATCTCTCGCTTTATAAACAGAGGGATATAATCCAAATCAAGCCCACAAGTAACGACCAAGAAGAATACACGAGCATTCACGAGCAACTCGAAACGACCTAAGTCTTCCGCAAGAAGTTCAAAGAGTAATCTCTCGCGAAAGACGACATACCCGCTCATAAGGAACCAAGCCGAACTCGCATTATAAAGCCTCTAGCATCCAAGCGACCGAATACGAACCCAAGTTCATACTTAACCTCTTCTGCCGCTCTAGAAGCCACTTTCTCCCCTATCCCTCTAACCTAAGCTCCAAGCAGATCTTATCCATAGCTTAGACGAAGGAGTTCATATCTCAACTCGATCCTTATTAAGAAGGACTCCCTTCATAGTCGGGAGAGCTTTGTCAAACGCTTTAGTTTGATCCTTTGTAACCGAGACTCGCTTAGTATAAATTTCAAGACCAGCTGTTTGTCTACAGTACAAACCGATCGATACTATCTTAAAGTATAATACATAGCTTCCCCGATCTTTCTAGACAATGGACCTAGGATTGTCGGATCCGAACCACTTTAAAAATTGTCTCGTGTTCTTTCTTCTCTTTACTCGTTGCATTGATTATCGTGGTATACCGAAAGAATTTCTAAAATCATTCAATTGAAGTTTCCGTTAGCAAAGCTTAATCAATCGCACTAACATACCGAAACAAGTTTTATTAAAAACGCTTTCTAAACTCAACTCAATTCGGGCTACACATTTCCGCATTATACTGAACTTCACCGAACGGCACCTCAATTCTCGACTACAAGCCGCCCTAAGACAGCCTCAAATGAAGTCGCACCACTCGCCACACGATCCTGTAACAACTTATTCGTCCACCGAACCTCGCTTAGTACGGCACTCTCCCTGAAAAGGATCGTTCGTGTTCAAAGTTGAGAAATTATTTTTAAGGTGTATTCACCCCCTACACTCCTCCGAACGTTTAATCTCGGGATCAACAACAAGAGTGCTCAAGTCTTCTAACATCCTCGTTAGTTCAAGGAATCCTCCGAAAGGCGTTAACCGGAAAAGAGCAGCAAAGGGTGGTCAATTCCTAAGAAGAGTAAAGCTGGGAGTAAGAAGATCTGCCTTATCCACGGTGATGTGAATGCCAAAGAAGAAAGGAAGGTTGTTCAATTATGGTAAGAAGCGACACTCTGGAAGAGTTATTATCCGTATGTCGCAGGAAAAACAGAAAGAGACGCGAGTCGCTTCTTGTAACCGGAAATCGCTCGTATCCTCTTCTACCCACGAACGTAGTAGATTCGGGGCAACCCATCATCTTTGTTACACCTTACAAGGTTTCTTAAAAGGCACTTGAGCAAATGGCGAGTAAGGAAGTCTCAAAAAGTAAATGGATCGAAAGTTCCCCGCAATTGTCTACTGGAGATTTACATCTATTTTTTGATAGTTCTGCTTTAGTACTTAAAGATGTTTATTACGTGCTCGAGTTTAGGCGTAAACATTATTTCGCTTTCAAAACTCGCACTACGGATAGTGAAGTTTTGATAGTGAAGTTTCAATCTTCAAAGATGATGATTTTATCTCATAGTGACCATTAAACGGATCTTTATATATTTATTACTTTTAAACCGCGTAGTTCTCGCTTATTATCGTTTCCTCATCATCAAATCCTAAGAAGAGGAAAGAGTCTTCTAAGCTAAAACCAAACTTATCTCGTGGCACTCAAGACTAGGGTCACATCAATCTTAACAGCACTCGAGAGGTTGGTGGAATACGGATCATGGAGTCTCTCCAAGTTTGAACCATTTCCATCTTCCCAAACTCGTTTGGAAGGAAAAATGATGACTATGCCTTTCAAGGCAAAGTGGTTATAAAAGCCACGTAATATTAAGTTTGATACTTCTCCGACTCTTAGTGGCTCTGTGTCTACACAAGCTCGTGGAGGGTATGAGTACTTCGTCACATTTACTCGATGATTAGTCGAGGTAATGGATATGTTTTCACCTTCTTCGCCACAAGTTGGATCGCTTTCAAACCTTTAAGGAATTCAAGCGGGCATGGAGAAGAAGCTAGGTAAAGAAATCAAAACATTTAAGATCTGATCGCGGGTAGGGAATACCTATCCAACGAGTTCAAGGACTACTGATAGAATGCGAGATTATATCCCAGCCTCGACAAAGACGGCACGCCCCTCAATAGTAATGGCGTGTCGAGAGAAGGAACCCAAGTCTCTTAGAGAGCGGTACGGCCGATGACGAGTATGCAACTTTGCGGGCTTTCTTTCGGGGGGCTACGCCTCTAGAGACTACAAAGATACTGGCCCGAACCGTGCGCCTTTCCAAGTCAGTATAAAAGATCCTTTCGAGCGCTGATGGAGCGGGCACAAACCCAAGATGCACCACTTAAGGATTTGGGGGTTATCCTCGCTTATGTGCTGAATAGGCAGCCGACAAATCGGAATCACGCTCGTATGATGTTGTTCATAGTGGTATCCGAAGGAAACGGGAGGGTGGATACTTTTACGATCCTAAAGAATGTAAGATCGTCATTAGCCCTAACGCCGGTTCTTAGAGAAGAGGATTACATTAGTAACTCATAAATCTCGGGAGCCGACATCATCCCCGAGGAATTACAAGGTGGTCGAGTTCCACTTGAACAACCAATTGTGCAAGATAGTACTCACGAGCAATCGGCACACTGTTAACACATCGCCTGACATTGTTCGACGGAGTGGGGAGGGTGATATTTACACATGATCGGTATACGTTCACCGGGGAGACGCTTTGATCATCTCCTGTAGATGAACAAGATACCGTGGATCCCTGGACTTACAACAAAGCAAAGAGGGAGATGTAGATGCAGCATTCCTAGCAAGCTAATCGTCACGGACTCAAAATTTAAGTCCATAATTGATACGGATGTATACGAGATCACCGAACTACCTGAAAGTACGCAAAGCTATTGGTAGTAAGTCGGGTATACAAGAGAAAGAGAGAGGACCGAATGGAGAGATCATGGTGTTTAAGGCCAGTGTAGTGGCGAGGGGTTCTTACCCGAAGAAGAAGGTATCGATTATGAAGAGACCTTCTCGCCCGTCGTAGCAATGATCAAGTCCATTCCGGATTCTCCTCGCCATGCGCGAAATTTGCTACACTTAACCTAGAGATCTCGACAAACGTATGTCAAAAATGCATTCCTAAACCATGCCGCCTTGAAAATGTAGTGGACATCTACTTGAAATAAACAGGTGATGGTTATGTGAAGGAGGGCAAAGAGCATCTAGCTCGGAAGCTTAAGAAGTCTATTCATGGACTTACGCAAGCTTTTCTCGTTACGCACCAAGAGTTTTCGATGAGGTAGTCAAATCCTATGGATTTGCATCCTATCCTAACGAGGCGTGTGTACCGTATTTTATGCTAACGTGATAGGTGGTGTTTCTTGCATTTTACGTAGATGACATCCTTCTCATGGCAACACCGTTGAAGTGTTATCGACGTAAAAGACACGGTTATTCGAGCAAGCTTCAAAATGGAGGACTTAGGCGAAGTTACTTACATCCTCTGGGATCAAGGTTATCCGAGATCGCTTAAAAGGATGTTAAGCTTGTCACAAGTGTCCTACATTAACACCGGCATTGCTCGCTTTAGCACATGTTATCCTTTATCTTGTATAAAAGTAGATTTGCGAGGTGTGCCGGGTATCACGTAAGACAACACAAATCGTTGAACCGACAAGATATAAACATTTATCACAAATGAGATAACTTGAGGATAATTTGTCAAGCTTTAAGCCGCAGCTTAGATAATAAGTGGCTTGTTTTAGCCGTTGTCTTTATCGGTACACTTACAGGTGGTGTATTGATGGATCACGAGTAGATGTGTTCTCCTAATCGACCTTAATGGAAAACTAAGATCTCAAGCGATTTAGCCGGTCTTAAGCTTGGTAAGACTTCAACCGAGGCGCATTTCGACTATCTATCACTTTGACCTACTATAGTGAACGCCATCGCCACCGGATCTACATATCTCGGGTGCTAGTAGTCATTTGCGGCTCAGCCGGCTGGGCTCATATCTCGCAACCGTATCCTTAGTAAAACGGGTTGATAATATCCCCCTCGAGGAACTCGAAAGGATTAGCACACTAAACCCTACGGCTTGATTAAGTTCAAAGCAGTGTTAATAAGGCGAGTGGTACTACTCAGAATATAATATGTTAATTAATTTAGGATGTCAATGAGCTTAATTAATTAACGGATATTTCTATCTTAAATACAGAGATCGATTAAGTCTAAAAACATGCCCCGCTCACCTGGGGATAAAGGGGGTAAGTCGAAGACGGATTCTCTAGTGATTTGACCATCCGTGTTTATTAATTAATTTGCTCAGCCGAGCATAGATAATTAATTAATTTGGAGGCCCCGTTTTATTTCTTGTATTAGATCCCTAATCTCGCCCAATTAGTTGTCTAGTTATTTATTTGCTCTCGTAAATCATTATTAATAGATTAATGTATTTTTACATTATTTAAAAATGTTATTTATCTCGGAATTAATTGGGCCGAGATAATTAATTGATAAATATTAGTAGTCCAATGGATTAATTAATTATATTACGGACTAACTATGTGGAAGCCAATTAGAAAGATAATTAAATTAACGGGTTACAAATATATTAATATCAGATTGGCTTTTGAAGCCTATATATATTAGTATTCTGCTCATAACATACAATAATTATTCACGCACGGCGTGAATTTATGGGGAGACGATAATCTTATTTTCTTCAGCCTTCTCTACCACCTGCGAGGAAGAAAAACGCCGGGATACATCGTAAGACCTCGACACATGAGCAAATAATCGAGCCGCAACAACATACGAAGGAGGAAGGTATCGCTCTTAACCTCAATTCCCTTCATCACTTGCACAATCGGGAGTTATCGAGGCTTACGCCTCGGTAGGTGATTGCGTGATGGATAGATCGCATCCCAAAAGAGACGAACATTCAATAGTCGAACTACTCCTCGAGGGAGGCGACGACACTCGTGCTTGGTATTACTCAACTAATACTTTAATGAATCGATTGTGTGCCTTATTCGAATAACGAACTATCCCTTTTAGAGGATACAAATAATCCTAGCTAAGGAAACTATAAATGTTATTACTTAAATAAACAACCGTTGGGAGACGATTCACTCCCTCCACAAATTATCGGGAAACAACCCAAGAGCCTCGTGCTATGAAGATTTGAAGATTCCAAAACCCTTACTGATCGATGAACCATTCCGTCAGGTTTTGTTATCTTGTCTCGAGAGTTTCTACTCGGGCAGACACTCTTCATTTGGTTCAGTTCTCGAGATTATCGCCCGCATTTCAGAAGAAGAAGACTCAAGACATCGACTCGCAGAGCAAGATAACGAAAGGGGCCGCGGAATCGAACTCGCACAGAGTAGTCGATCAACTCGTAGTTGATCTTCGCAGAGCCGACTTTCTAGTAGGGAGTACGCTGCGTAGAATATAGATCGACTCAAGAACGGCTTAACGCCTTTTTTCTCGACCGTCGATTTATTAAGTCAAATCAACGAGTCATACGAGGTGGAGAGAAGCCGCCTTCGATCCACCTTGAAGTCCGTTTGGTCTCACCTACTTTCTTCTCGCCACCAACGACGAGCGGCCAACCGTGCTCACTTTCGATTAAAGCCGCAAGTCAACAACTTTCCGTAAATGGAGGGAAATGACTCGCCACCATACTTTGAAAGAGCCGTTAGCTACCCAAAAGAGAGAGACGACGGATCGCCTTCTCCAATGGATCAATCCATGTCTCTCGCTCTATAAATAGAGGGATGAATTCAAATCAAGCTCACCTAGAACATACGAGCATTCACGAGCAACTCAAAACGACTTAAGCTTTCCGCAAGAACTTCAAAGAGTAATCTCCTGAAAGACGACATACTTGCTCATAGGGAACCAAGCCGAACTAGATCTTAAAGCCTCTAGTATCCAAGCGATCAATAAGAACCCAAGTCTATACTTAACCGTTCGTCGCTCTAGAAGCAACTTTCTTGTTCCCTATCCTTCTAACCTAAGCTCGCAGATCTTATCCATAGCTTAGACGAAGGAGTTCATATCTCGAACTGATCCTTATTGTAAAGGACTCCTCTCATAGTTGGAGACTTCGTCAAACGCTTTAGTTTGATACCTTTTAAACTCGAGACTTGCTCGCATAAATCTCAAGACCAAAGTTGTTTGTCCAACTGTACAAACCGACCGAGACTATCTCGCATAATAAATAGCTCCCCGAACGTTTAATCTCTGGACCAACAACAACTTTGGAAATACTTGTAGGCAAAACAAATATCTAGAAATATATATATTATATGGAATACGATATTATTCCTTATTTATCGGATTCACGTTCTGCTTCCTAAGTCTGCTTAATCTCTTTTCATCGGGCACATATGTTGCTATATTCTCTTCCAATCTTCGCTTTTCCTTTCGATCTCTAACCGCAATACAACTCCAATTAAATTCGTGTCTCCTTTGGTCAACTCTTCTCTCTCTCACACAACAAATATCAACTCTCTCTCTCTCTAATCTCTCTCTTCGGTCAACTCCCCTCTCATCTTCATACGCACGGATCGCATGCTTGCATGCACCCTTTCTATGGCTACGCCGACTCCTTGATCCTTTTCTAGTTATTCATAATTATGTAACCGCTTCAGCTTGTCTAGTTGGTATATATTGTTGGAATTTTGTATACCGGAAGCAACCATTTTGCTTGTATACATCAGGTTTTCCTTTCCACCTGTTTTATTCTTCTATCTAATTAAATATATTCATTCATGTTGGTCATCTATCTTTGTATAAGATTTAGATTTTGTAATGTGTTGTAGATCACAGTAAGACCGTACACCGGTTGAACTAACAAGATATAAACAAGCTATCACAAACTTGAGACAACTTAAGAACAAGTTGTCGGCTCAAGCCAGCAGCTTAGATAAGAAGTGACTTGTCTTGGTCGCTTGTCTATACCGGTACACTAAAGGTAGTGTATTCATGGATCACAAAGTGAGATTTGTTCTCCTAGCTGACCTTAGTGGAAAACCAAAGATCCCGGACACTTAATTTGGTCTTAAGCTTGATAAGATTTCGCTAGTACGCTTAGCTATATATATCACTTCGACTTTACTATGGTGAATGTCATCGCCATCAATCTACGTGTCTTCGGGTGATAGTAGTTAATTTTAGCTCAGTTGGTTATCCGTATCTTACATTCGTGTCCCTATTAATTGAGTTGATAATATTCTTTCGAGGAACTCGTAAGGATTAGCACACTAAACCCGAACGGTTGATTAAGTTCTACCAGTGTTAATAAGGTCGAGTGGTACTACTCAAGAATATAATAAGATGTTAATTAATTTAAGCTATCAACGAGCTTAATTAATTAACGAATATTTGTTTCTTAAATACTGAGATCAATTAAGTCTCAAAATACAAGCACTCGCCAAGTTGGGATAAAGGGATAAGTCAAGAGACAAATCTTCTAAGTGGAATTAATCTGTATTTATTAATTAATTCTTGCTTGTAATGAAAAAGTATAGATAATTAATTAATTTGAGGTTCGGCTTTATTTCTTGTATTGAAATTAATTGCTGGGTCAATTAATTGATAAATGGATACCCAATTATTATTAATTATATTTTTGACTGATATTAATTTATTGAAAGCTCATTAGCAATATAATTACTAATGAGCCACAATTATAATATACTCCCTCCGTCCCATTGAAGCGCCTTTTGTTTTCCATTTCGGGCGCCCCATCGGAAGCGCTTGTTTCTAAAAAAAAGCAAGAATATGTGGACAAGATTTAACTATCCAAAAGTCAAACAATATACACCACACATTATCATTTTTCTTAACATCCGTGCCCATTGGAAACAAGACGCTTCCAATGGGACGAAGGGAGTAATAATTTTTTATACATTATACTATAAAAGGAATACATACGTTCGCATTATTATTCACGTCAATTAATCATTCGTAAAATACGTACGCACATCCGTGAATGGAGAGAGAATGTGAGAGAGCAAAATTACATTCCTCTTAGATCTCTCGTCCACACAGAGGGAGAGGAAGTGTTGTGACACAATCCAGAAGCTCCAACTACAAGCAAAGACAGAGCCTTTCTAAGAACGCAGGTATGATTCGTCCCCCAATCCTTCACATATCACTTACTATTAACGGGATACATGATATTATGATATTTTGATTCACAACCACGTAACCGTTTCTCTGGCTCTCTAGTTGGGTACATATCATTACTCCCCCTTCTTCGACAATCTGTCCGCAACCGCTGCTCCATGGTGGCCCTAAGTGACGGGGACTTGCGGCCGACCATGAAGGAATTCGTCCAAGATATGTGGGGCTCATTTCCTCTTCATAAAAGCGGAAATTTCGATTTCCGACCTCTTCCACGATTCGTGTTGAAGGACACAATCCCTTGCTAACAAGATCTCGCAACCCTACAATGGAAGGCAATACATGGAGGACATAAAGAGTATCTTACCACTTCGCAGCAAAGGAAGATGACGATAACGAGAATGAGAGAAGACTTCACTTCCATCGAGCAATGAACACGGATTCGGCAGGGAGCGCTCGCCGCCATTTACTTGTTGAAAGACGAGGGGCTTGATAAAGCTACGGGAGGAAGATGAATCGATGAGAATACGAACCGACAAATAATAACGTAGCCTACGAACCTTTAAGGTCCGGGATTGCCGTTGTAACATCCCAATTTTCATAACTTAACCGAGGGATGTCACCTCGTGCATGACTTTAACTTAGCATTTAATTTTAAAAATTGACTCTCATAAAAATAAGGCTTCAAGATCTAAATTTCGTATGGAGCTGTAAGTCTTAAGAATTAAAAGCTAGTGCAACTATTAGTTTTCGAAAATAAAATATAAAGAAAATTCATAGCTCAAGATAAAACTACTTTGATGAAATTACGTAGTTTCATGAATCCTTTCCCGCGTGACCATCACCATCAACCACCTTAAGCATCCGTCTGACCATGTTTTGAAAGGTGAATATAGGGGGGAGGGGTCAATACGATGACTCGCTGGGAACACATTTATCGAAACTATAAATCATATCAAATATAAACATGAATAACTAGATTATGTAACATGAACTTATAATTTGACCACATAGACCGCATGAACTCGTATTCGGCCACAAAGACCACATGAATTTGTATTTTGGCCACACTGCACCGCTTCGGACTTCTATTTTGGCCACACAAACCACTTGAACTTATAATTTGGCCACACGTATCACATGAAATTGTATTTGGCCACACAAACCATTTTCTTACATGCCCTGTCATAAACATGAAACATCGAATACAATATAAAATAAAGATAAATGTAGCATTCCCTACCTTGACCTCGACTTGAATAAAATAATGGATATCAATGTTAAAGTCACGCACGCCCGTCCTAGGAATGGAAGTTTATCTTAACGACTGCATACATGAAATGTCCCTTCATCCGAGAAATAACAAATATAGAATAAAATACTCGTTGATTTGTTATTTGTTCCTTGATCCGTTAGATCATTTGTCAACAAGCATGTAGATTGAAAAATTAAAGTTTCATATTAGTATTAAATGAATTCTTATCACGATAAGTTTATTGTGATGGAATATATATTATGTTGTTCGTGTTAAAGATTTATATTTTTAGGACAAAATTTTTATGATTCCATTAATTTATTTCATGAATTGTCAAATTGCTCAACGCATGAATGAATCGCACAAAAGAAGTAAAATTATGTTTAATATACTTAATTTTATTACTATGTGAAACCATTAAAATTACATGTTAATAAGTAGATTATGTATAATATAAATTATTTGATTATTTTGATCTATGTTTATTTATGAATTATTTGAAATGGACGCATGACATTTCATGTATGAGTCGCTAAGATAAACTTCCATTCCTGTGAGATGTGCGCATTTACTTTAACATTGATATCCATTATTTTATTCAAGTCAAGGTCAAGGTAGGGAATGCTACATTTATCTTTATTTTATATTGTATTCGATGTTTCATGTTTTACGATGTATATGTAAGAAAATGGTTTGTGTGGCCAAATACAACTTCATGTAGATTTATCATGGTCTAATAAAAAATAATTAAAATAAATTAACAAATCAACATCTAATAATCCTATATTTTTAGTATGAATTACCTAAGTTAGAGTGAAACCTCATTAAAATTTATCATGGTCGAATAAAAACATAAAAACACCACGATAATAATTTCTCTAACAGAGTCATGTACAAGTCGACGAAAATCACAAAGCTGTGAAGAATAATTTTGAACAAATACTTATCATACTTGTAAAATTATAAAAAACTAAAATCTCCTAAAGTTTCACTAATCACGATATGATGACGTTAAGACGTGTAAATAAGTTTTTAAACAATTCCTAGACATGCCAGACATTTCCGAAAATTTTATGAGAAACTATATTATGATCAACTAAGGGGGTATTTATAGCCTAAAATAAATTATCTAAGGATTCCTAATCATAAAAGGTATCAAATATATTTTAACCATAATTATTTTCATACTTTTATTTTTTAGATATAATTTATTCTATCGCTTACAAGATAAGAGATTCAACCATAGATAAATTAGGATACGATAAACACAATTTGATTTGATCCTAAAACATGTATATCACACATACAATATCTATTTTAATCATAAATTTTAATCTAAAATTATATCGTCAAAACTTGATACAAATATAAAATATTCCACCCTTTCATGAATGCTAGCAATTTTAGGAAATCCGAAATAAATCTTATTATTGGCTCATAATTTTAACATGAGTTATATCTCAACCATTAATACTATAATCATAATATGATACAAATAAACACTTTCAAAGATCACAATAAATTTATGTAACAAAAATGATTTAATGAAAAAAAGAGATAGATGCTTTAAATTTCCATTTTAATTTCTAAGGCGCGACTTACAAAACTAAAATACCTGATAATATGTATGAGATGAAATGCATTTCATAATGAAAATTTTTGTGGTGTTTCAGCCGTCGGAGTTTATTTGTGATCAAACCGAGAAGCGGTCGCCAATGGGGAGGGGCTGCCGCGACAGCCGAGGGGCGGCAATCGAGGAAGGGGATTCGAGTGTGCATATATGTGATCCCACGCCATTTTGTTAGCACAACAATGCCGCCTTTGGGAGTAGAAACGATCGCAATGGTAGCACAAAACTCCGGCATGTACGACGATCGTCCTCTTTTTAGGAGAGGCGGCGAACGGCTACGACAGCATATCTCAAGACAAAGGGCGCTGATCTTCGCCCTCCCACGATAGATAACGATGTGGAGATGTACGTAAGAGATGCGCAACACAAGGCCTAATCGGGGCAAACAAGCATCCAACAAAGGTGACGGACCGAGAGAAAACCACCGGCCGCCGAAAGCCGATAGCAATGCAGGCCCGACCGTAGGTCGACCAAAGGCGCGAATCGCCGAGCGGCGGCGGCAGCGATCATTTACCGACCGCCGTGGAATCCAAGCTACGAGATTCAACTCCCGCGTTGAGCTGTGCAATCACCTCGTGATTGCGAGTATCCGCCGAGCCAGGGGATAAAGGCTGGGTCTCCGAAGAGTGCGACATTGAAGCCTTGTTTAAATCGAGAGTCGTACTTAAGATTTTCGCCGCCATAAGCGGCGCGGATCTACCGTAGGGCGTCAATAGGCGCCGAGGTGGCGCAGCCGGGGGGGGACTTTCTCAAGCAAGAAAGACATGCGTTGATCGGGAGGCGTGTTATTCCCCGAAAGAGTTGGGATGAAGTCTGGAGAAGGGCATCGTAACTTTTGTTAGTCGTCACGACCGACGCCTAATACTAGTCGGTATGGGATCTGTGTGAGGATCGTATGGATGGATAGATCGAATCTCGAAGGAGACGAACCTTCAATAGTTGAAACTACCTCGAGGGAGGCGCACAACTCATTTGCTTGATATTACTCAAGTAATACTTAACTCCGAATTGATTGCGTGTTTATTCGAATAACGAATCTAATTTCCCTTTTATATGGTACATATAATTATAGCTAAAGAAACTATGAATGCTATTACGTTAAATAAACAACTTATGGAAATACTTGTGGAAAAGCAAATATCAAGAAATATATCTATTATACGGAATACAATATTATTCCTTATTTATCGGATTCGTGTTCTTGCCTCCCTAAGTCGGGATCTCTTTCCATTGGTGCATACCTCTCTCTCGCCCATCTTCATACGTACGGATCGCACGAAGATTACCTACGACGCTACGACTCCTCCCGATCCTCTTCTTGCGATTCACAACCATGTAAATTGCTTCGGCTCTCTCTAGTCGGGTACAACGCTTACTATCAGGGATACATGATATTATGATGTTTTGATATATGTTAATCGACTTGGTCATACATTTATATGTGAATAGGTAACAACATCCATAAACCGGCATAAGGAGGCCATTAGAGAAGAAAAATTTGGTTGGAAGTGTTTTTGGTCAGTATAATTAATTTGATAACTTATTATTCGACTACTATGATATTACGATTAATGATTGGTGAATGAATTTATATGATTGTTTGATGACTTATTTGAAGATAATGTGTTATACTTATGAGATTGTGATTTTTTAGTTGTTTGATGATGAAAATGATAACGAGCATACGATGTACATTAGTCGATACTAAAGATAATGTTATGGCACGTGAATGATCTTTCGAGCCATGTGTTAAAGAATCTTCTATTATATCCGGATGACAGAGTCCCGCATGAAAGCACCCGGAGTTCATCAACTCATGCAGATATATGATATACGATTACAGAGCGGCATGACCATTTTCACGATCATGATTCTCTTGATATTAGTGGACCATAACAGTAATGAAACTTAAAAGCCCGTGCATCTTCATGGTTTGAATCGAGACGGACTTATTCTCGATATGTGATTTTTGGACAACGTGCAATATTCTTTACAAATGATGTAGAATCTAACGTGTTCTATGCTAACGATATATGTTTGATAGTTACTAATTATATGATATGGATATTATATGTTCTTGTTTGATGTTAATAATTGGTTATTTGATGTTGAATAATCGGTTTTAGATTTTCTTGGAAGAAGTTGACTATAGTCTATCTGTGAGTTTTGACAAAGATGGATCCAAGGTCGGCCGACTAACCTCGATCCTTCTCCTCTCCGTATATCAACTTTGTTTTTCGAGTACTTGATATCGTATAATAAACATGTCTATTATTATAGAATAAGTATTGACATGTATGTAAATATTTTTACGATCCTACTAGCTATGTTCAATATATACTAAATGATACTCAATAAATAAGTAATCACAATCATCTCGAGGAGTAATTATGTGTAAACGAAAAAGGGTGTTACAAGCATTTCAATTCGGGAAAGTGCTTGAAATAAGAGTCCGTTAAGAAGGAGCATTCACTAATGCTCAAAGGAAGGCTCCTTAAAAGGCTTCAAAGGCCTGAAACTAAGATGCGTAAAAATTGATGCGTTCAATTTCCAATTCTTAAAAATTTATGTATCATGTATTCATTCGAAATCATTCTTCATTTCTATTTAAAAAAAGGAAAAATGTGATGTTATTAGTAATCGTCGAAAAATTAGGATTTGTAAATTACTAGCTGGAGTTGGAGAAAGCTATGAACGCTTACATGGACGCTACCGGATTCAAATTAACGGCCGTCCCATTTGATGAACCTCAAGCTTCAATATCGGCTCCACTTGTCGAACGACTTGTGAAGTTGATGGCTTTTGTAGAAGTTCTTTCGTTTGTGCAATCATACTATACTTCGAGAAGGAGGTCGATGCTATTGTTATAACAACTCGCTTTGTTTCGTGTAACCTAACAAATCATAAGGAACTTTTTATGCAGCTCTTGGAAAACATTTTAGTAAATCGAGGGCTTAATATTATGCAACATATAATATAAGCATGAGAACTCCTTTTATTTTTTTCTTTGAAAGAAATTAGTTTTGCGTAAAGGCCTCTCAAGAAGTAATTATAAGAAAATAGGAAACCGAGGGTAATGTTTTTGAAGTTTTTTCATATCATTAGTCAGTGTTATTCAAGATTAAATGCAAGTTACTATGGTACAACTTACTACGACATAAGAAAAATAAACAATCTTCCGTTCGCTCTCGACGAAATTTATGTGTTCAAGTAAGAAATTTAAGGTTAGACAAAACAAATTGCCGGAAAAGATTCTTCATCAAGACAAACATGTCTTCGTTGTCCAAGAACCGATATAACGGATCTAAAATCGGCAACATGCATCTCAATCTTCGTGGATTTTGCGATATTTATCATCAATTTTGTTACTTTTTATTTAATGTTATTTTTTTAACCCTCAAACTACTTGTTTTTGCGATTTTGGTCCCACCGTTAATTTATATGTCAATTCGGATTTTAATTATAAATAAATATAAAAATAAAAGGGTAAAATTGGAATTTTTCTAAATAATTAATCGGGCAAATCTCATCCTCAAACTTTTCGATTTTGTGTAATTAGTCTCCAATTGTTGGGTGATGATTCTATTCTCAAAGACAAGCTTTCGCCAAGGTGGAAATGATTCTATCTTCTATGATCAACCAAGCTCGCAGATCTCATGTACTTCCGAATCGTTGAGAAGATTTGAAGATCCCAAAACCCTATCTCGATCGGTGAACCATTCCGTTGTATATGTTGTTTGTCTCGAGATTTCAAGACTCGCAGACACTCGCCTCGTCAAGGCGCCGCAGCTTATTTGCCTCAAAGACCAACAGAGAAGACTCAGCGATATCGACTCGCAGAGCAAGATAATCGAGAGAGTCACCGAACCGAACTCGCGAGGGAGTAGTTCACCGGACTCGAGGCCGATCTTCGCGAGACTTATCTCAACTGCCTATCTACCCAATACAAGGTCGACTCAAGATCGGGCAGAGCATAGTCTTCAGGATCGGCTGATCTTTTGGAAAGACAACCAAAGATTGCCATATACGAGGACGAGAGAAGTCACGCTTCACTTGTCTCGAAGTCTCGTGCTGCCCTCAACCGCTCTATCCACCTCGACAAATGACAAACATACACGTGTCATCCTACTTACTAAAGCTACTAGTCAACACTTTCCGAAAAGGAGGAAAAGGCACCGTTACCTACGCCAAAAGAGCCGTTTGCTACCAAAAAGAGAGAGAGAGAAGAAGATCGCCTCCAACGGATCTTTCTCAATCTCTTCTCTATAAATAGAGGGATCATTCAAGATTTGAAAAAGAGAGTTCACGAGCCAACGAAGAAACGAACACACACACGAACTTTCAAACGAGCGAATTCCAAAAGCCTAAGTCTTCCGCAAGAATCGAAAGAGTTATATCCGGTGAAAGACTACCTTTAAGCTTATAAGGGAACCAAGCCGAACCGTCAACAAAGCATCTAGGATCCAAGCGACGTGACACGAACTTATAGCTAAACCTCACTGCTCGTCGCGCTCTAGAAGCTACATTCTTGTTCCCCATCCCTCTAACCCTAAGCTCAACCGATATATCCATAGCTTAGACGAAGGAGTTCACCTTGAACCCAATCCTTATCAGATAAGGACTCCTTCAATGTTGGAGAAGCTTGTCAAACACTTTAAGTTTGATAGAACTCGTAACCGGGACTTGCTCGCATAATCCCCAAGCCACTGGCTTTGTCCTCGCGCAGACAAGCCGACCGAGACTAACTCAAGCATAATAAATAGCCTCCCCGATCTATCGGACAATGGACGTAGGATTGTTGATATCCCAACCACTTTAAAAATCTCTCGTGCCGCTTACTTACGTTCTTTTACCGTTACATTGATTTTACCGCGCATACCGAACATCTTATTTAAAATCAATTAACTCGCCTCAAGATATCGAACTTTTTATCTACCGAACCGAGACTTAAAACGTTTTCTCATAAAAACCGATTTCGGGCCTACACTATTCCGCGCACCGAACTCTTGCCGATCGATACTAAATTCTGACCTAGCCGGCTAGCGTATCTCACCTGAGTCGACTTTTAGCCTTTAACACGATTCGCAATAGCTTGTCTGCTGTCCGAATCATTTCGCACGGCATCTTCCCCGAATAGTACCGTTCGTGTTCGGTTGAGAAATTTGGATTCGTGTATTCACCCCCTCTACACCCGAACTCACTCTCGGACCAACAATCGGTATCGTGAGCAGGAGTTCCTTAAGACTCTTGTCACTTTGAGACCGGTCTATTCGAACGGATCCGGAGGAAAACGTTTTTCACCGCATATCACTCTACATTCATATCATTATTCTTCATGGCTGATATGTCGTGTATAAGAATGGTACCCATGTTCTCTGTGGAGAATTATGGAGTTTGGCGAGTCGAATGGAAGCACATCCGACATCCCTCCAAGACAGTATGACTAAAGTGCTTGAAGATGGACCTATCGTTCCCATGATCGATAGTGTTGTAACTCAAGCTAAAGGAGGAGGAATGGTGACTCGGAAAGAAGATCCCTAAAGATGTAAGTCTCTTCACTCCCGAAGAGAAGAAGCTTCACAATCTAGTACCGAGTCGCCGTGAATGCCATACTAACCACTCTTAGCGATTCTTATCTTCGCAGGTTCAGGAATGCAAAACCGCTAATGAACTCTGGGATGCTCTAGCGCTACTGAGTCGAGGAGATTAAAGCGAATAAACTAGCGCTAGAACTCCAAAAGCAGGAAAGCTTGTCTCTCATGCCTGGTGACAAAATCGAAGATTCGAACGCGATTTACCAACTGATGAACTCAATCAACGGGCCGGGAAAGACATTCAAGAACCGAGAAATGAATCTAAAGATACCGAGGGCACCGCCGACGTATATCGGACACCTTTTGCCACTCTATTGCGACATTCCGATTTGGATGTTATCTCTCCCGACCATATCTTTTCGTAATTACAAAGTGCAGGAGTTTGAGTTCGACGCACCTCAAAGAAAGCCGAGAGCCGAAGCCGACACAAAGATCGACCATGCTTTCAAAGCAACAAACAAGACAACATCTCCCCGTGACGAGCAAGACGACGAGTAAGACCGAGCCTTCACTCAATGATCTACAAGAAGGAAGTCTCGTTGTGGCATGCGCTGTCGCCGTAAAGTATCGAAGGAGAAAGAGAGGCGTAGAAGGCCGACTAAAGCGTACCGAGACACAAAAGGTAAGTCGAATATACACCAAAACGCACTCTCTTGACTCACAATCTTCCCGAATGCGTAGAAGAAAGATGACTCAAAGACCCTCAAGGGATAGTGCAACCAAAGAAGAAAAAGTCATCACTTGCTACAACCGCAAAAAGCCGGGACATTATCAATATGATTGTCCCCGAGCTCGCAGTGCCTAACGCGCAAGCACGTAAGGCAAGGAGAGAGAAATTCGCCCTAAAAGACAATCCTACATAGCCGGCGAAATCTCGACGACTCGTAAGAGGTCAACTCCTTTATGGATTCATCTCGACGATGAAGCGTACCTTCATGGCGTTAGAGCATGAAGCGTATGAATCGACCGAAATGTGCATGATGGCAAAGCGAAGAGGATGAGGTAAATTCTCATGAACCGGGCCAACTCCTCTTCACCGCACACACGACATCTGTTTCAGGTGCGTATGGGAATTCTGGACATCACAACCGCATATGAAGATCTACTAGATGAACAAATTCAAATGAGTGCAACCTCTTAGCAAGACTCTTCAGAGTCGGATACCCCGAAAGTGGAGAATCGGAGACTTTCTCAGAGAGTCGGATTACTACGAGGCCGAAGGACTTGTGGTGAGACTCGTGGAGGAGATAAACTCTCCGATGGCCAAGTCCCAAGCATCAAGAAGATCGGATTTCAGTTTTGACCAATGACTTGACTCGTAAAGATATCTAACTGCAGTCCGTCAAGCAAAACTGCCGGACTTCGGGCCGAACATGATGCATCAAGAAAAGTAATGATGTCCGGAGGAACCCGATGACCGAGAGGTACATGGGCGCCGAAAAGAAATTGGAGGCTATGCTAGCAAGCAACAAACCAAAGCACCGCAAGGAAGGACTTGGATTCAGCCAGGGAGCTCGTCCCGCCCCAAGACACTCGGAAGGACAGCTTTGCCGATAAGTTTGTTCGAGGAAAGACCATCAATGCCGATATACCGAACCCCTCGCAAAGAACAAACAAAAGATGAAAGCACCTCATCCTACTCAAGCAAAGCATTCCGACAACAAGATCAAAGCCAAAGTACCCCGGGCCTACCAAGGGGGAATCAAGAAATCAAAATTGGCCGATCAGGATGGACCTCCAAAGCTGACACATCCAGCTCAGTATGGGTCATATTATTATGATCCTATAGTCAGAAGAGGTTCCAAAAGTCAGAAGAAACAGAAAGCCGCACAGAAGGCAAAGGTCAGCCAATCCGCCGACTCGAAGATTAGGACTCCCGAACCTCGAAGCCTCGGGAAGTCACCCGTGACCACCCAAAGGTGGTCGATATGTTGACTCTAGTGGAAAGAAGATGTCCGAAACCATCAGGGTTGTTAGACTGATTTGAGTTATTAAAACTAACACCTAAGGACCCAAAATCAAAAATAAAGGATACCTGAATATATACGTAGCAAATACATTCCTCGTCTAACGGTAAGTTCTGAATGAAACAGTGGCGGATGAGATACAGGCCGCCGATCCTCAAATATGAGCCTCTTTTCAGCCAACTAACAGCAAATTCAGATTTTCTTACATAAATCACAATGGGTATGGATTAAATAACTTGCTTGTGTTGCATTTGACTTTCTCTACTGACGTTCTTGAGTTGAGTGCATTGACCTAAACGATACCACAAACTTACCAAATCAAACACATGGTATTATATTTGATTAGATTCATAATTGTGTGCAACAAATTAAATGTGGTTTATGGTTTAACTAATTCAAAAAACAAAATATGTTAATCTCAAAAGTTAAAAAGAAAACTTAAATTTTAATTAATTCAATCATGAATGAAACTTATAAAACATTCCCCAATTTTCGCACTGTATTTGTTAATCAATTTCCCCAAGTTACAATCTACATGAAGGTTTAGGTTTTGATGGAAGTAAAAGTAAGACACACCTTTAACTAACGTCAATTGCAAACTAACATTGTTTTTGTGTCCAATCATTATTGTTCGATAATTATTGCTTTCAAATATATTTTGCTTTCGCGTTCCCTAATTGATGGTACCAACAGTAGTTTAAGAAAGTCAGATCATATAACCCAAAAGTAACCCGGTTAGTGAAGAGATCTAAAAACAGAACAATGATGTCCTCTCTTTATTAGGTTAGAAAGTCACAAATTATGCATCTCTATGCGTGATAAATAAGATACAAACACTAAATCTTATGACATACATAAGAATACAAATTGTTAAATATAGATTTTTTTTTTTCATTGTTGCAATTACATATAAATTTGGCAAAACTCTTTTTTAGATTCTTGTACTTCTGTATTTTTTATTGGTAGATCTCTATACAATTTTATTTTTTTAATTCTCTATATAAG